>MU675384.1:92216-153337 GCA_026770625.1 Nicotiana glauca
TTATTCTACCATTTTGACATTTTCCTAATTAATTCCCTTTTTATCTCTTGTTCAACCAATTTACCAACACTGGTATCTCCCATGAGTCACAAATTGTTGTAACAAAAATTTATTTATTTTGATTTTGGAATTCTTTTACTTGGGGTAAACACGTGCTCACAACCATCATTTGTCAATATCATAATTCCTCCTTATTATGCCATTTCAATTCATTACCTTTTAGTTTCAGTTGCAACATACAACCAGCTCCCTAAATAATTTCAATCAACAATTGCAAATCAACAACAAAAATATATAAGAATTTCTACATCAAGAGATTAAATGTACGAGACAATAAAGGATCACATAATAATCAAAAAATCTCTAATAACTCGAATATCTCAACTTTACCAACTCATTGATATCTACCAATAAACAACTCATACTAGTAAACTGCGTTATAGAAGGCAACAAATTTTACAAAACTATAAGACTAGTAAAAAATATTAAAATTTACATATGCAAGTAAAGCAAGTGGAGACAAATAGCAAATAGGAATCATGTAAGAGATGGACAATTTAATACAAAGATAACTAAATCGCAAGTAAGAATATGGCATGGAAGTCAAATAATCATGTAACAATTAAGTTATAAAACATGATATATTATGGAGTAACAAAAACATGGAAGCAAGTACATAATGTGTTACATACACTCACCACCTTGCATATACGTTGTTTCTCACGTAATTCACATAACATGTAGTTAAAGGGTTCCTAATTCACTCACTCAAGTTAGACCTGTTGATACCCAATTTTTTCCTAAGTATTTTTATACCCAAATATTTCTAAAATAGCATATTGGTGCATATATATGCACATCCAAGAGTTTTGACATTTTTAATGATTTTTTAAACCAATTTATTGCCTATTTTACACAACAAAATTCAATGATTATTCCCAAAATTATCATTTTTTGTGAATAATTCATTTTATTTTTTCATTTACACCAAAATATAATTAAAGTAATTTTTACATATTTTTTACAAATTTGTTCGGTAATTTTAAAGCTAAATTGTATATAATTGCAATTATAGCCTATCTTGTAATTTATGACATTTTATGTTTATAAAATTAATTCCAGTATTTTTTAACTAATATTTATATAATACTTATTTACCTAGTACATTTAATTTATTTTTTAAAATCAGTATTGCTATTTTTACAAAATTAAAAGGGGAAAATTGGCTATTTACGATTTGGCTTTATTGCATTTCAATTTTAGCCAATTTGGCACCCCATTTCAGCCCCAATTTAAAATCCAATTACCTAGCCCAATTAACATGCCTACCCGACCTAGTACATGTTCAACCGACCCAACCCATATCCCTTTTGAATCTCGGCCGTTGATCATTTAGATCAACGGCCACCGTTATTTCTTACCTTTTTAATTTTACACAACCACCTAACCCTATCTGATTTTCCTAATTTGCGGCACTCAAACACTTTCGTCTCTCAAGCTCCCTCAAAACCCTAGCCTCCGCCTCCCATCGAAACCCTAATCCATGGCTCCCCAGACTCATTGGAGCCCTACACCGGCCTCTCCTGGCTTCTATGGTCTCATCTCTAAGGTCCTATGACCAGAACTTGAAAAGGCCTCGACCAAACTTCGCTCGATGGATTTTCTCTGGTCATCTTCAACCTCTGTCCGGCCAGCCATGGACATTTGAGTTCGATCTTCGACTTCTCTGCTCAGATTAATGGTATCCAAAGCCTATCTCGTCTCTTGGGTTTCTTACGAAACCCTAATCTCTAAGGTTCCTTCGATTAATTTTAGATCTGTTCTAGGTCAATGTGTGTGTGAACCTTCTATGCGTTTTTCTCAAAGATTCTTTAATGTTTGCTTTCAGAAACTCTATTTTCCTTAACTAGGGTTTCATGTTATTCTATCTCGAACATCTCTTCTCTGAATCTCGACATGTTTTTACTGTGTTTGATTGTATTATCTTCTATCTAAACTAGCGTGTTGAAAACCCTAATTTAATTGGGGATTTTGTTTGAGTTTCATGGTCTTGTTAGTGGTGGTTTGATTCACTTTATTTTTATCCGATTTAGCATGTTAAAAGCCGTAATTTTGGGATCTTGTTTGAGTTTCTGTTTGTTATTCACTTGATTTACCCTCTCCTATATTTGATTTAGCATGAGTGAAAACCCTAATTTTGGGGCTTATACGGGATTCTAAACCTGTTTTGTTTGTTTGACTACTCATCTCCTCTAAACTCGTTTGATTCTCGAAAACCCTAATTTCTTTGGGGACTATTCAATCTCTTTTTATTTGTGCAACTTGTTCGTTAAAATTGCAGTGTGCTTCCATTCTCTTGACAATTTTTTTGGTTCTGAGTTCTTTGCATGCTTCTGAATCTTTTCTCTATTGTTAAGCACTGAACTTGACTATCATGCCTTTTAGTTACTGCTACATGCTATTATTTTACCACAACTTAGCCTCACATGCCTAAGGCTATGTATTCCTTTATATGTTAAATTTCCCTCTCAAAGTAGCCCTTAATTATGGGCTGACTTCAAATCTCTTTGTGAGATTCTGATTGCACTCTTGTGATTGATTCTTTCCTTATTGTACTGATTTCCCTGCTTCTCAGACCTATTTGAATGCTTGCCTTGAAATCTCGACCCCTTCCTTTCCTACTCAAGTTGATTGATTCCCTTACCTTGATTATATTGGTATTGGGTTCTGATAGACATTTCCTTGATTATAATCTGATGAACCTAGCCTTTATTACCTACTATGTACCTGTATTATGCTTGAAATACTTCCTTATTACTCATAGTCAGCCTATGCGATCTCTTTCCTTGTTTAGCACTTGCATGTTACCGTTTGATTTTTAATTCCTCAAATAAGGGAAGTCTTTGATACTGTTTAATTCTAATTGACATTTGCTCCCCTAATTATTGCTGAACTGCAATCCTTACCTTATTTTCTACCTGCTTTTACACTATAAATACTCTGCTCCCTTCTCTTTGAACACAGGAACACATAACAATCTGAGTTCACAATTCACTTTCACTTATACTCTCTCTCTTTCTGATACTTGCACTACTGTGGACTATGTTTGCTTTCTTCTGCACTTTTTTGATCCTATACTGGTATGTCTCAATTAGTTTACATGCCTCAACAACAATGTGTTTAATTCTGCCCATTTGTTTCTAGCATATTGTCACATGCTCCCCCTCCTTTATAGTTCAGTATTTAAATTATGTATTTAAACCAGTTATTTGTCATGAATTTGATACTTTATTAATTCCCTTATCCTTTACCCTATGTGTGTAAATTGTGGTTCAGGGCCTAACAGCACTCCAATATTGCTGTCTATGATCCGGAACTGGATTCTTTGAATCCCAAACTCAGTCAATTCCCATCCATTTTCCCCTCTATGTGTCTGGGCCCTGGATTTGAGTCTAATAGTGTCCTAATCACTATCCAGACTTTAGTCTGACCTTCAAAAGGTCTGCTCCTAACTTGTTCAACCAAACAAGTGGTCAGGGGCGTTCCAGCCTACCTTGGGCTAGGTATGACCACCACCTCTCATGGTTCCCTAATTCCCTTTCACTTTGCACTTACTCTTAGCTATAAGGTCTGCCCCTCTCTTGCAAGCCACGCTTTGGGACCCCTGAGCTCCCTCTGAACTTGGATTTCTGAGAGCTGGCTCTTCTACACTGCACTATTCTAATGCTAATGGTATCCTTGGTGTATGCAATGCCTGGAATCCCTGATATTCCTTGGAACTTTGAAACACCTTGGATAAAGAGAAGGCTTTGGAAATTTGAATCCCGGAAATGGCTCAATCGCTTGTTACCAGACATTAAGGTTGAATTAGGCTGATCGGATCTAGCTGTTAGCTTTTGTTGTATCTTTTAATTTCCAGTTTGATTCATTGGTTTGCAATAACTTTTTATGAAACTTAGGGATTATAGTAAAAAGGTGCGGGAGGGGTCTTTACTTTTCTTGCATCCAAGGGGTAGAAATCATGACTTAGGATTTTATTTTTTATCAAACTAGAAATCCAGCCTATAGGGTCTTTAATACTGATTGAATCAAATAGAGACCATGCCTATATGATTTAACGCTTAACTTTACCACAAAAATCACCTAGAAAGCATGCTTATTGGATTTAACACTCATTTTTTGTAATTACACATATAGAGATCATGCCTATATGCTCTTGCATTTCTGCATACACAAATGTCATTAGGCAAACCGTTTATAGGCTTAATAACAAAGTTGCATATAGACATCACGTGTATAAGACTCCTATTAATATCATGAAAGGGGGTTAAAACCAGCAAATGTATAGAAAGCATGCCTATAGGAAGTCTCGTCCTTAATAGCCTCATTCATTTCTAAAATAGAACCAATCGCTGAAACTCATATCTATCTTTACTACAATTGGTAAACCCTTTATCATAATCAATCTGCACTCCTTGAAGCTCGTAAACCTTTTAATCAGTCTACATCTTTTCTGAAACAACTGGTAATTCTTTTTTCTAAAAGAAGTTTGCATCTTTTCTCTAAAAACAACTTGCATCTTTTCTGAAATTACTGGTAACTCTTTGCATATTTTCCTAAAATTAATAGATCCTACGCCTAGTTTTATTTCAAAACATAGACAAAGGGTTGGCTAATTAATTAATTGGGTCAGTCCCTGGCAACTGTATCCGAGTGGCCTAATGTAGACTTTCTGTCTAAATGCATGTGTTGAACCAGTCCGCTCGCTGCTTAATTTTAATCCAAGACTAAATCAGTATTTATCAAGGAATACTAAACTAAATGATTGTTTGACTTCTGGGGTTAATTTGAGCCTTGTTTTGCTTGTTTGTTCTACCCTGTTATTTGATACTTGTTTTGAATGTCGAGCTAGAATTTTATCCTTTAAACTCCATAAAGGCCTCCATCCCTTTCTTTCCCCTCTAGGACTAGAAGTCCCAATACCCTGGTACTGATAGGATTGGGACGAGTAGTAGCATGCGATAAGTAAACGATACTGGTCCGCGCTTTAATACCTTAACGGGGTGGGAAGGGTAGACACAGAGATGATGATTACATGATAACACTTCACGTACAATTGAGTACCAGTGTTGTGCGAATGATCCATGTAATTTATAAACCTAGGAACCCCCCCCCCCCCAATTCTCTTTTTTTTAGTTTAACGAATTTTTTTGAATATTTAAAGATATTGCATTTTCTGCTTCTCACATGATTTTCAAATTATTTCACTGAGTACTTGACTTTTTCCCTCTATTTGCACATTTTTACCAAACTGCTCCTTTCTGAAATTCAGCATTTCTTTTAACCTTTTGTGCTTCTTGTACTTGTTTATTTGCACTTGCATTTGAAGTCACAAATATAGCATGGCCGGGAATCACACTAGTGGATCTTGAGGGGTGCCTAACACCTTCCCCTCGGGATAATTTCAAGCCCTTACCCAAACTCTGATTTTCATCTTTAATTTTTTCTAAAAGTGTCCTAATGCACTACAATCATTTGGTGGCGACTCTTCAAACTCTCAAAAAACCCAATTCCCAAAGTGGGAAAAGAGTTGTCTTCCCGAATGTCGTGAACCCGATTCCGCTTTAGGAAAAAAAGGGGGCGTCGACAGCATGGCGACTCTGCTGGGGATCTCTTTAGGCTTTTTACCATTACATGTTATTTGTGACTTCATTATTTCTTTAATTACCTTTACTTCTTACCTTTAATTATTTCATCATGAAAAACTAACTTGACTCTTCATGTCTTTCCTTTCATTTAACTGCTTTCTTTACTGCTATATTATTTCAATGTCGTTGCAATTTCGAGCATTTATTGTAATCATTTATTTTATGTACGTGAAAATACATGTTTCATTCCTGTAAATTGCATCTTTAACATCATACTCCACTCGTGCCAAAACAAATCCTATAGCAACGCTTATAATGAGTGGTTGCGCACTTCCAATACTATCACCCCCTAAATTTGGCAAAGGCATATTTGTGGTAAAACCAATTGACCAATGGTGTAGTCGACGGTTCCGTGCCTTTCCCTCTTGAGTTGTCCGCTCAAGGGTACCAGTCTAGCACTTCAAAATAGAAACCTTATTCCATTTAAATTGTGCATGAATCATGGTCAAACCTAGCCGAGTCAGTTATGTTTTCCACATAATGACTCATTAAGATAGCCTTGTCCAAAGTCCGCCGGGTTTCCTTAAAACTCAAACGGACGCCTCCACGTTCTGTGCATTTATTTGGAGAGCTTAAGTGCATGCTATGCTAATTATTGGTTTAAATAGTCGAGTCTGGTAGGGGCAAGGTCCTAACACTCTGTTTTGCAGAAAATGAGGCACGAGATCCCCAGATTTAGCATGGTAACCAACATTCATCCAAGGCTATTGAATTGGTGGAACGATCTCCATTCTAGTGATCAAATACTCGTCCGCAAAACCGACTAGGATATTTGGAGCAGGGTCTAGTAGAGCTGGAAGGAAAGTTCATCAAAAGGATCGAGGACTGCCAAAACGCTGAAGGAAATACAGGCGAACATCTGGCCCAAGCCTACTTACTACTAGGACTACGCGAGTTGGTGGAGCTGTCCGAGGGAGACAAGGATGCCAAATCTGGGGAAGGTCCTTCTAGGGCCAAGTAGTTAGGAGTCCTTTATTTTGCCTTAATGATGTAATAAGGCCAACGGCCACTAGTGACATTTATTTTCTGTTATTTAAAGTCATTTTGAATTTGTCTTATTTTTATCAATAAAATGAGGCATTTAGCATTATAAGTTCTCCGAAACTATTTGTCGCTGGGCCTACCTCGGGCAAAACTAGGCACCAAAATTAGGACGCGATTTATATTCTCGCACCATGTGTTTAAATACTGCAATACTTTTCTCTCAGAACCCGTGCTAACTTGTTACCTTTTTGTTTTTTCTTTTATTTTTATTCCCCTCCCCAAAGGTTAGTTCATGCATTCTGGCACCATCAGCATACTCCACATGATCCAAGGGCCCTTCCATACAAGTTGTGAACTGAGGAGACCGTCTCAGCAATTGGTCAATTAGGATAGTCAGGGCCTGGAAGGCTTCGGGGTAGCAAGGCTAAACAAAAGCAGCATGCATTGCATTTTTAGTTTACTTTACTAGTTGATTTTCTTTCCGCATTGACTTTAGTTTCGAAAAGTGCTCCGATGTTTCAAACAATTTTGAATTTAATCAAAGCATTTCAGTTTATCATATATATTGCACTTATTATTTTCTCTATCATTTACTCTATTTTATATAGCATTACTATTACTTATCTTGACGACGAACCAACGACTGTGACTTGCAATGAGACAATGCAACAAAAGAACATAGACTCAGAAGAAGATGAAGTACCTGAAGAGGTCGTCAGAGAGGTTGAGGATTTTGAGAATAGACCCAAGTCCAACCTGGAAGAAACTGAGGTCATTAATCTGGGAAATACAGAAAATGTCAAAGAAACTCGCATCAGTGTTCACTTGTCACCATCAGAAAAGGAAGAGTATACGGAATTTTTAAAAGAATATGAGGACATATTCGCCTGGTCGTATGATGATATGACTGGTCTCAACACATCCATTGTAGCTCACAAACTGCCAATAGATCCAACTTGTTCGCCGGTAAAACAAAATCTCAGGAAATTCAAGCCCGACATGAGTTCGAAAATCAAAGAAGAGGTTACTAAGAAAGTCAAAGCCAAGGTTATCAGAGTGGTAGAGTATCCAACATGGTTAGCCAAGATCGTGCCAGTACCAAAGAAGGACGGGAAGGTTAGAATCTGTGTCGACTACCGGGATCTCAACCGGGCTAGTCCCAAAGATGACTTCCCCTTGCCAAACATACACATTCTTATCAACAACTAGGCCAAGCATGAGTTGCAGTCTTTCATTGATTGTTTCGCTGGGTATCATCAGATATGGATGGATGAGGAAGATGTAGACAAAATGGCTTTCATCACGCCGTGGGGAATGTATTGTTACAAAATGATGTAGTTCGGGTTAAAGAATGTTGGCGCCACATACATGAGAGCCATGACTACTATCTTCCACAACATGATACACAATGAGATCGAGGTATATGTGGACGACATCATCATTAAATCCAAGAAAGCCACTAATCATATGGATGACCTGTAGAAAGTTCTTCAACAGACTGAGAAGGTATGACCTAAAACTGAATCCCGCCAAGTGTGCATTCGGGGTTCCTGCTGGAAAACTACTGGGTTTCATCATGAGCCGTCAAGGGATACAATTGGACCCATCAAAGGTCAATGCCATTCTAGAATTGCCACCACCAAAGAACAAGAAGGACGTGATGAGTTTCCTTGGGAGACTCAACTATATCAGCCGGTTCATAGCTCGGTCCACAGTCATTTGTGAACCCATCTTTAAAATGCTAAATAAAGATGCTGCTACTAGATGGACCGATGCTTGTCAGAAAGCCTTTGACAGAATCAAGGAATACCTGTCTACGCCGCCAGTCTTGGTTCCTCCCGAGCTAGGAAGACCCGTACTACTTTACCTTGCGGTATTGGATGGAGCATTCGGTTGTGTCCTGGACAACATGATGAAACGGGGAGAAAGGAGCAAGCCATCTATTATCTCAGCAAGAAGTTCACCCCGTACGAGGCCCGGTATTCTCTATTAGAGCGCACCTGTTGTGCTCTGACTTGGGTAGCTCAGAAATTAAGGCATTATTTCTATGCCTACACTACCTATCTCATATTAGGATGGACCCGCTGAAATATATTTTCCAGAAGCCCATGCCCACTGGCAAGCTCGCCAAGTGGAAAATCTTGTTGAGTGAGTTTGACATTATTTACGTGACTCAAAAATAGTCAAGGGACAAGCCATAGCAGATTATCTTGCCGAGAATCCCATTGAAGGAGAATACGAACCACTGAAAACGTATTTTCCTGACGAGGAAGTATCATTTGTAGGAGAAGATATTGCAGAATCCTACGATGGTTGGGCTTTGTTTTTCGACGGAGCCACAAATTTCAAAGGAGTTGGCATAGGGGCAGTTCTAGTATTAGAAACCGGCAAGCATTACTCGGTATCCACCAAGCTCAAGTTCCCTTGCACAAACAACATGGCTGAATACGAAGCTTGCATCCTGGGACTCAAGATGGCCATTGATATGAACATTCAAGAGCTGCTAGTGATCGGGGACTCAGACCTGCTCATACATCAAGTTCGAGGAGAATGGGCCACCAAAAACTCCAAGATACTTCCCTATTTGCATCACATACAGGATTTGAAGAAAAGATTCATAAAGACGGAATTTCGGCATATCCCCAGGATTCGGAATGAGTTCGCTGACGCATTAGCCACTTTATCATCCATGATCCAGCATCCAGATGCAAATTTCATTGATCCTATCCCAGTAAGGATTTATGATCAGCCGGCTTATTGTGCTCACGTTGAGGAGGAAGCAGACGGAAAACCATGGTTCCACGACATAAGAAGGTATTTGACAATAGGGAAGTATCCAGAACTGGCCAACGCCACTCAGAAGCACACACTTTGGAGATTATCCAACAATTTCTTTCACAGTGGGGAATCTTGTATAGGAGGACTCCCGATTTAGGTTTGTTAAGGTGTGTCGAAGCAAAAGAAGCAACCAGACTATTGGACAAAGTGCACGCTGGGACCTGCGGGCCACACATGAATGGTTTGTTATTTTTGGATGACTATGGAAACAGACTGTATCCAGTACGTTCGCAAGTGCCATCGCTATCAGATACATGTAGATATGATAAAGGTGCCTCCAAATGAGCTTACTGCAACAAGCTCACCATGGCCATTCGCTGCCTGGGGAATGGATGTCATCGGACCTATCGAGCCTGTTGCATCAAATGGGCACAGATTTATCCTGGTGGCAATCGATTATTTTACTAAATGGTTGAGGTAGTGTCTTACAAAGCACTGACTAAGAAAGTTGTGGAAGATTTCGTCCGTGATCATATTGTTTGCCGATTCGGGGTGCTAGAATCAATCATCACTGACAATGGTTCCAATCTCAATAGCAACTTGATGAAAGCAATGTGTGAGGCATTCAAGATCAAGCACAAGAAATCTACAGCCTACAAGCCTCAAATGAATGGAGCTGTAGAGGTAGCCAACAAGAATGTCAAGAAGATACTAAGGAAGATGGTCTAAAGTCTCAAATAATGTCATGAGAAGTTAGCATTTGCCTTGCTGGGATACCGCACCATGGTTCGCACATCAACTGGGGCAACTCCCTACATGTTAGTTTATGGTACAGAGGCGGTCATTCCCGCCGAGGTAGAAATTCCTTCCTTGAGGATCATACAAGAAACAGAGTTGGACGACACAGAATGGTTAAAGGGTCGCTACGAGCAATTAGCCCTTATAGATGGAAAAAGGATGAATGCAGTTTGCCACAGTCAGTTGTATCAAAACAGAATGTCCAGAGCCTTCAACAAAAGAGTTAGGCCAAGGAAGTTTACACCGGGGCAGTTGGTGTTGAAGAAGATATTCCCGCATCAAGATGAAGCCAAGGGCAAATTCTCTCCCAACTGGCAACGTCCGTACATGGTTCACCGGGTTTTAACTGGAGGAGCCCTTATTCTTGCAAAAATGGACGGGGAAGTCTGGCCAAAGCCAATCAAATCAGACGCAGTGAAATGATATTATGTGTAATCACCTATGATTTCTTTATGATGTAATTTCAACTACGACTGACCTGATTCTCGTTTAAGAGGGGATACGTAGGCAGCCCTATGGGTTCGGTCACAGTTAAATAAAAATCTCATCTCCCCCTATTATTGGAACTGGGGCAGAATTTTGAGGAGGACTCTCAAAATTCCGAAGATGGTCTTCAGCCGCTCATCGCCAAGGATGTCTCCTCAGTAAGCTGGGGCAGAATTTTAAGGAAGACCCTCAAAATTCCAAAGTTGATTTTGCATTCGTTCAGCGCAGCCGTCAGAAATGCCATCCCAGTAAACTGGGGCAAAATTTTGAGGAGGACCCTCAAAATTTCGGAGCAAGAGAGGTTGCAGTACTCTGAACCGCGTTGCAGTCGTTGGTTCATCTAAAACGAAACAATTTTTTTTACTTACGTTGTATTTGTTAAATCATGCCTAACTATGATAGCTGCTATTTAGCAATGCTACCCCAATGACATGCAACGCCGAAAGCCACGGGAAAACGAAATAACCTTTCCCCTTTACAAAACTCACAATTTTCTTTGGATACAGCCACTCAAGTCACAAAGTTACCAAACATGTTACGCAATCGCATTTAACCGTCGCACCTATTCGCATTTGCTATCTGCACGCAATGGCCCCAGCAGCCACAATATCACGATCAGCTATCAGCTAAGAATTTTTTCTTACTATTTGCTTTTATCTTATTACATAAGGCTACTTTTCTGCCTTCCGAGACTAAGCGTTGTCTCTATCTGCATTATCCTACATTGCATAAGGCTACCTTTCTGCCTTTCGAGACTAAGCGTTGTCTCCATCTGCATTATTTGAATTGCATAAGGCTACCTTTCTGCCTTTCGAGACTAAGCTTTGTCTCCATCTACATTATCCTACATTACATAAGGCTACCTTTCTGCCTTTCGAGACTAAGAGTTTTCTCTATCTGCATTATCTAAATTGTATAAGGCTACGTTTCTGCCTTTCGAGATTAAGCGTTGTCTCCATCTGAATTATCCTGCATTGTATAAGGGTACCTTTATGCCTTTCAAGACTAAGCGTTGTCTCCATCTGCATTATCTGAATTGCATAAGGCTACCTTTCTGCCTTCCAAGACTAAGCGTTGTCTCCATCTGCATTATCGTGCATTGCATAAGGATACTTTTCTGCCTTTCGAGACTAAGCATTAGTCTCTATCTGCATTATCCTGCATTGAATAAGGCTACCTTTATGCCTTTCGAGACTAAGCGTTGTCTCTATCTGCATTATCCTACATTGCATAAGGCTACCTTTTTGCCTTCCGAGACTAAGCATTGTCTCCATCTACATTTTCCGCATTGTATAAGGCTGCCTTTCTGCCTTCCGAGACTAAGCGTTGTCTCCATCCTGCATTATCTGCATAAGGCTACTTTTCTGCCTTTCGAGGTTGAGCTCTACCTCCACTTACATGGCTGAAATATCGCCACCTTATCTTTCTTGCATGGTTGAAATATCGCCACTTTTACTTACGTCTTGCAATTGGCTGAAATATCGCCATTTACATTCTTTTGCATCGGCTGAAACATCGCCAAACTATATTTAAATTCTCTATCGGTTGAAATATCACCATTTACATTTTTTGCATCGACTGAAATATTGCCAGACTATTATTTAAATTCTCCATCGGTCGAAACATCACCGTTTTACTTTTACATCGGCTGAAATATCGCCGCTTTATTTACGTCTTGCAATCAACTGAAATATCGCCAAACTACTGTATTTAAATTTTCATCGGCTGAAATATCGCCATTTACATTCTTTTGCATCGGCTGAAACATCACCAAACTTTATTTAAATTCTCTATCGGTTGAAATATCACCATTTACACTTTTTGCACCGGCTGAAATATCGCCAGACTATTATTTAAATTCTCCATCAGTCGAAATATCGCCATTTTACTTTTCACATCGGCTGAAACATCGCATGTTTATATAAATTTATGTGGGCTAAAATATTGCCATTTACGCTTTTGCATAGGTTAAAATACCGCCAAATTTTGCATTTCATGTGTTGAAATAACACCAAACTATCCAAAGGCGTTATCGTTCGGAGGCATCATCTTCATAGCCCGAGAACACCATACCATGGCCCGAGGACCCCACTTTATACCTTGCACATCATTATTCAAAGGCATCATGGTTCGGAGGCACCATTATCATGGCCTGAGAACGTCATTTCATAGCCTGCGAATCCTTTAATATTACGCTTCATGGCCCAGGACATCATGGTCTGAGGACGTCATCCTAACCGTCCAAGGACAACATTTATGGTCCAATGGGAACCTGCATCATGTTTAAGTTTACACACAATATATGCCTCTATTGCTCACTTGCAGGTACACCGCCTAGCAACGGCCGTCTCAGCAGAAGCGACCTCGTTCCAGTCCTCGCAGCTGATCAACATCAAAACACCTCTTGCTTCGCCCAAGCGTCATGTTCGTCCTTTCAAATCTCCATCGGCATGTAAAACCAGGGATATGTAGGCAACTCATAAACCAGAGCTCGGTCAAACTCTTTTCAAACCACTGCTTCCGGTCAAAATTGGTCATCATATCTTTACCCGACAACTCTTTCATCCTTCTCAGGTAAAGAAGGGCAACTGTTGATACCCAGTTTTTTCCTAAGTATTTTTATACCCAAATATTTCTAAAATAGCATATTGGTGCATATATAAGCACATCCAAGAGTCTTGATATTTTTAATATTTTTTAAACCAATTTATTTCCTATTATACACAACAAAATCCAATGATTATTCCTAAAATTATCATTTTTGGTGAATAATTCATTTTATTTGCACATTTACACCAAAATAAAATTAAATTAATTTTAGCATATTTTTTACAAATTTGATTGGTATTTTAAAGCTCAATTGCATATAATTGCAATTACAGCCTATCTTGTAATTTATGACATTTTATGTTTATAAAATTAATCCCAATATTTTTTAACTAATATTTATATAATACTATTTACCCAGTACATTTAATTTGTTTTTAAAATTAGTATTGCTATTTTTACAAAATTAAAAGGGCCAAATTGGCTATTTACGATTTGGCCTTATTGCACTTCAATTTTAGCCAATTTGGCACCCCATTTCAGCCCCAATTTGAAATCCAATTACCCAACCCAATTAACATGCCTACCCGACCCAGTACATGTTGAACCGACCCAACCCATATCCCTTTTGAATCTCGACCGTTGATCATTTAGATCAACGGTCACCGTTACTTCTTACCTTTTTAATTTCACACAACTACCTAACCCTATCTCATTTTTCCAATCCGCCGCCCTCAAACGCTCTTGTCTCTTGAGCTCTCCCAAAAGCCTAGCCGCCGCGTCCCATCGAAATCCTAATCCATGGCTCCCCAGATTCATCGGAGCCCTACACCGGCCTTTCATGGCTTCTATGGTCCCATCTCTGAGGTCCTATGACCAGATCTTGAAAAGGTCTCGACCAAGCTTTGCTCGATGGCTTTTCTCCGGTCATCTTCAACCTCTGTCCGGCCAGCCATGGCCATTCGAGTTCGATCTTTGACTTCTCTGCTCAGATCAATGGTTTCCAAAGCCTATTTTGTCTCTTAGGTTTCTTACGAAACCCTAATCTCTGAGGTTCCTTCAATTTATTTTAGATTTGTTCTGGATCTATGTGTGTGTGAACCTTCTATGCATTTTTCTCAAAGATTCTTTAATGTTTGCTTTCAGAAACTCTATTTTCCTCAACTAGGGTTTCATGTTATTCTATCTCGAACATCTCTTCTCTGAATCTCGACATGTTTTTACTATGTTTGTTTGTATTACCTTCTATCTGAACTCACATGTTGAAAACCCTAATTTTCTGGGGGATTTTGTTTGAGTTTCCTGGTCTGTTTGTTAGTGGTGGTTTGATTCACTTTATTTTTATCTGATTTAGCATGTTAAAAGCCCTAATTTTGGGATCTTGTTTGAGTTTCTGTTTGTTATTCACTTGATTTACCCTCTCCTATATCTGATTTAGATGAGTTAAAACCCTAATTTTGGGGCTTATCCGGGATTCTAAACCTGTTTTGTTTATTTGACTGCTCATCTCCTCTAAACTCGTTTAATTCTCGAAAACCCTAGTTTCTTTGGGGACTATTCAATCTCTTTTTGTTTGTGCAACTTGTTCGTTGAAATTGCAGTGGGCTTCCATTCTTTTGACCATTTTTTTGGTTCTGAGTTCTTTGCATGCTTCTGAATCTTTTCTCTATTGTTAAGCACTGAAACTTGATTATCATTCCTTTTAGTTACTGCTACATCCTATTATTTTACCACAACTTAGCCTTACATGCCTAAGGCTATGCATTCCTTTATATGTTAAATTTCACTCTCAAAGTAGCCCTTAATTATGGGCTGGCTTCAAATCTCTTTGTGTGATTCTGATTGCACTCTTGTGATTGATTCTTTCCTTATTGTACTGATTTTCCTGCTTTTCAGACCTATTTGAATGCTTGCCTTGAAATCTCGACCACTGCCTTTCCTACTCAAGTTGATTGATTCCCTTACCTTGATTATATTGGTATTCGGTTCTGATAGACCTTTCCTTGATTAGAATCGGATGAACCTAGCCTCTATTACCTACTATGTACTTGTACTATGCTTGAAATACTTCCTTATTAGTCATAGTCACCCAGTGTGATCTCTTTCCTTGTTTAGCACTTGCATGTTACCGTTTGATTTTTAATTCCTCAAATAAGGGAAGTCTTTGATACTGTTTAATTCTAATTGATATTTGCTCCCCTAATTATTGCTGAAATGCAATCCTTACCTTATTTTCTACCTATTTTTACACTATAAATACTCTTCTCCCTTCTCTTTGAACACAAGAACACAGAACAGTCTGAGTTCACAATTCACTTTCACTTAAACTCTCTCTCTTTCTGGTACTTGCACTGCTGTGGACTGTGTTTGCTTTCTTCTTCACTCTTTTGCTTCTATATTAGTATGTCTCAATTAGTTTACATGCTCAACAATAATGTGTTTAATTCTGCCCATTTGTTTCTAGCATATTGTCACATGTTCCCTTTCCTTTATAGTTCAGTATTTAAATTATGTATTTAAACTAGTTGTTTGTCATGAATTTAATACTTTATGAATTCCCTTACCCTTTGCCCTTTGTGTGTGAGTTGTGGTTCAGGGCATAACAGCACTCCAATATTGTTGTCTATGATCCGGAACTGGATTCTTTGAATCCCAAACTCAATCAATTCCCATCCCTTTTCCCCTCTATGTGTCTGGGCCCTGGATTTGAGTCTAATAGTGTGCTAATCACTATCCAGACTTTAGTCCGACCTTCAAAATGTCTGCTCCTAACTTGTTCAACCAAACAAGTGGTCAGGGGTGTGCCAGCCTACCTTGTGGCTAGGTATGACCACCACCTGTCATGGCTCCCTAATTCCCTTTCTCTTTGCACTTACTCTTAGCTATACGGTCTGCCCCTCTCTTGCAAATCATGCTTTGGGACCCCTGAGCTCCCTCTGAACTTGGATGCCTGAGAGCTGGCTCTTCCACACTGCACTATTCTAATGCTAATGGTTTTCTAGGTGTAACCAATGCCTAGAATCTCTTAGATTCCTTGGAACTTTGAAACACCTTGGATAAAGAGAAGGCTTAGGAAATTTGAATCCTGGAAATGGCTCAATCACTTGTTACTGGACATTAAGGTTGAATTAGGCTACTCGGATCTAGCTATTAGCTTTTGATGTATCTTTTAATTTCCAGTTTGATTCATTGGTTTGTAATAGTTTTGTATGAAACTCGGGGATTATAGTAAAAGGGTGCGGGAGGGGTATTTACTTTTCTTGCATCCAAGGGGTAGAAATCATGACTTAGGATTTTATTTTTTATCAAACTAGAAATCCTGCCTATAGGGTATTTAATACTAATTCAATCGCATAGAGACCATGCCTATAGGATTTAACGCTTAACTTTACCACAAAAATCACCTGAAAGCATGCTTATAGGATTTAACACTCATGTTTCTGTAATTACACATATAGAGATCATGCCTATAGGCTCTTGCATTTCTGCATACACAAATGTCATTAGGCAAACCGTTTATAGGCTTAATAACAAAGTTGCATATAGAAATCGTGTGTATAAGACTCCTATTAATGTCATGAAAGGGGGTTAAAATCAACAAACATATAGAAAGCATGCATATAGGAAGTCTCGTCCTTAATAGCCTCATTCGTTTCTAAAACAGAACCAATCGCTGAAACTTGTATCTATCTTTACTACAATTGGTAAACCCTTTCTCATAATCAATCTGCACATCCCTAAAGCTTGTAAACCTTTTAATCAGTTTACATATTTCTGAAACAACTGGTAATTCTTTTTTCTAAAAGCAGTTTGCATCTTTTCTCTTTGTTAAAACTGATGCCTCTTTTCTCTAAAAACAACTTGCATCTTTTCTGAAATTATTGGTAACTCTTTGCATCTTTTCCTAAAATTAATAGATCTTATGCCTATTTTTATTTCAACACATAGACAAAGGGTTGGCTAATTAATTAATTGGATCAGTCCCTGGCAACTGTATCCGAGTGGCCTAATGCAGACGTTCTGTCTAAATGCATGTATTGAACCAGTCCGCTTGCTGCTTAATTTTAATCTAAGACTAAATTAGTACTTATCAAGGCATGCTAAACTAAATGATTGTTTGACTTCTGGGGTTAATTTGAGCCTTGTTTGCTTGTTTGTCTACCCTGTTATTTGATACTCTTTTTGAATGTCGATCTAGAATTTTATCCATTAAACTCCATAAAGGCCTCCATCCCTTTCTTTCCCCTCTAGGATTAGAAGTCCCAATACCTCGGGACTGATAGGATTGGGACGGGTGGTAGCATGCAATAATTAAACGATACCGGTCCACGTTTTAATACCTTAACAAGGTGGGAAGGGTAGACGAGGAGATAATGATTACACGATAACACTTCGCATGCAATTGAGTACCAGTGTTGTGCGAATGATCCATGTAATGTATAAACCTTGGACCCCCCTTTCTCTTTTTTATTTTTATTTTTTAGTTTGACAAATTTTTTTGAATCTTTAAAGATATTGCATTTTTTGCTTCTCACATGATTTCTGAATTATTTGCACTGCGTACTTGACTTCTTCCCTCTATTTGCACATTTTTACCAATCTGCTCCTTTCTAAAATTCAGCATTTCTTTTAACCTTTTGTGGTTCTTGCACTTGTTTATTTGCACTTGCATTTGAAGTCAATATTATAGCATGGCCGGGAACCACACTAGTGGATCTTGAGGGGTGCCTAACACCTTCCCCTCGGGATAATTTCAAGCCCTTACCCAAACTCTGGTTATCATCTTTCATTTTTTCTAAAAGTGTCCTAATGCACCATGATCATTAGATGGCGACTCTTCAAACTCTCAAAAAACCCAATTCCCAAAGTGAAAAAAGAGTTATCTTCCCAAATGTCGTGAACCCGATTCCGCTTTAGGAAAAAAAAAGGGGGCGTCACCTCACTCCAAAACTCAAGCAATCAATCAACCACATCCTTGCCTTTTGGACGCACCTCTAAACCAACCCAATCTAGCAGATTATGGACCAAATAATTCAAAATAAGCTTTAGAAACTACCCACAAATTAATAAGGTTCGATCTAGATCATTTTTGAAAAAGTTAACCCCCGGCTCGCCTGGTCAAAATCGAGACTCGGACCAAAATCCGATTTCACATTCCGCCCCGAGCTCGATTACGTGATTTGTTTCAAAATACAACCCCAATTCCATATCTAAATCTCAATTTTAAGAAAACCCCCAATTCTACCCAAATCCTTATTTTCTACTACGAAAATACTAAATTTGAAGTTAAAATATCATGAAATATAATGGGTAATTGAAAAGAGTTGAATTAAAGTCACTTAGCAAAGAATTTGGGAAGAAAAGTCTCTTGAAAAATCGCCTCTAGAATGTTTAGGGTTGAGAAATGGTGAGAACTGAGCAAAGTCCCATTTTCCCCCTCTTTTATACAGCTGCAGATGTTGCAATTGCAATGTCTTGTTTCCAGTTGAGAACATCATAAATGTGAGACAAGGGTTAAAAATGTGAAACTTGTCACAAAAGAGAAGAAGTTGCAATGCGACAAAAATATCGCAATTTCGAAGACGCTGCCATCGCAAATGCAATCAAGAACTTCACAAATGCGAAGCAGACTCCAGTGTTTAGTGATCTCAAATACGACCATTTCCTTTGCAAAAATGAAAATCCATAATTCACAAAGGCGAACAAATTTTCACAAATGCATGATTCACCCGGCCCAGCCCATGCTCGCAAATGCAAGCTTTTTTTTGCAAAAGCGATGCAATTGCAAGATCTATAATAGAGCACCAAAACTGGTATTGCACCAGTAGACTTTTCATTAGTAAAACTCATCCAAAATATGTCTGAACTCAAATGAGCCCCTCGGGATCCAAACTAAACATGCACACAAGTGTAATAACATTATACGAACTTGCTCAAGCAATCAAATCCCCAAAATAAAATTTGAATCTACTAATCGATCCTCAAAATGAGTGAAATTTTAGAGTGAAACTCAAGAAATCTATCACATTTAAGCGTCTGAATCCTACCAAATCAATTTCGAATTGAACCAAATTTTGCAGAAAAGTTTCAAATAGCGATAGTGACTTATTCCATGTTTCCATATCATAATCCAAACCCGTTAGATAAGAAGTCAACTTGCAGCCAAACCTAGTAATTTTCAACCTTCAAAAATGCTAGATTTTGGCAAAATGTGTCAAAACAAGTTAGGGGCTTCCGTATTCAGTTTTGGAGTACATCCAAGTCCCAAATAGTTTTTCATGGACTGTGCATGCAAATTGAGAAACACTAAACAGAGCTAATTGCGGTCTCAAAATACGAATATTGAGGCTAGATCTCATATGACCTATCGGGCTATCACATCACCTGACCCCAACACTTTTGCAGCTATCCTAATTTGTGATGACCCGATCTTTCGTCACGTGATTTACCACCTCGTTTCCCCCATCTTATGTTTCTCTATGCTTCATTATCAGTATTTGAGATGATCAAGTCGAATTGGATTGGTTTTAGAGGGAAATGAGACACATAGTCTCTTTAAGGAAGGCTTGTTTTGGAAAAGTCAACCGGATGTTGACAATTGAGTTAGGTGGCTCGGATGTGATTTCTGATGATTTGGTTAGCTTTGGGAGATGATTTTTGACTTAGGAGTGCGATCAGAAGTAATTTTGGAGGTCCGATGTAGAATTAGGCTTGAATAGGCGAAGTTAGTATCTTGGCGAATTCTGGTTGGTAGGTGATTATTTGATCTGGGTGTCGGAATGGAATTCTAAGAGTTGTAGTATATTTTGTATGTGCGTGCAAAATTTTAGGTCATTCAGAGGTGTTTTGGTCAGTTTTTTGATCAAATGCGTATTTCGGAAGTTTTTAAGAAACTTAGGCTTGAATCCGATGTGATTTAATGGTTTTAGCAGTGTTTGATGTGTTTTGATGATTGGAACAAGGTTGAATGATGTTTTAGGATGTGTTGGTACTTTTGGTTGAAGTCCCAGGGGCCTCGGGTTGATTTCCGATGGCTAACGGGATGAAATTTGGAGTTAAAGGATTGCTGAAGGGTCTGATATCGGGTATTTTCGCTTCTGCGAAAATGGTCCACAGAAGTGGTTCCGCAGAAGCATACGGAGGGTTGTAAAAGTGGTCCATGGCTTAGTAGGGTAGTTCCGCAGAAGCGGAACATTTTTCGCACAAGCGAGTCCGCAGAAGCGGATGGGCAATCGCAGAAGCAATTTTGGACTTAAGATGAAATTCCGCAGAAGCGGAAAGTGTGCCGCAGAAGCGGTCTTGGATTTTTAAATGAATTTCCACAGAAGCAGAAAAGAACCACAGAAGCGGTATCGCGGAGGCGGAAATGTGGACCGCAGAAGCGGAAATCCCTAGTGCCAAAAGGGTTTTTAATGCTCATTTTGTTCCACGAAGCTTATGTTATTTCCACTATTTTTAAGCGAGCTTGAGAGCTATTGGATGGAATTGAAGGGGGATTTCGACTAGATGAGATTTGAGATTCTACGCATGAGGTGGTTGATTTGCGAGGCAAGTGCAAAGCGAGCTAGGATTTCGGCCAGCTTGAGGTGAGTAATGGTTATAAGTGATGTTATAGGGTTTGAAACCCCGGATTTGCACTATGTGGTGCTATGTTGAGATGAGACACACGCTTCATTATGAGCGTAGGGATTGTTACTGCTGGGGATTCGGACTCGGTCCATCCCGATTGATGACTCTACTGTATTTTTGACCGAGACATAATGAATATCATTATATTCTGGGCTAGTTGCCATGTTTGGGGCCTTGTGCCGATCTGTGGAACCCTTAGGGGGATAATGTGTACTAGTTGACCTCACTTTACTTGTCGAAATTATACCCTCAGTCATGTTCTTAACTGCTAAATGTAATATAAACCAGCTTTAGAAATTGGCAATCCAAATGAGAAATACCTAGGGTTCGAAACCCTATCTTAGCTGAGTGGGCCCGTGAGGCCAAGTCTATATTGACTTAGAGGGGTCAAGGACCCCATAGTGAGGGTATTTGATATATACCGAATCGAGCTGCACGCCGCAATAGTGATATATTATATGGATCGGACTGCACGCTGCAGTAGTATATTATATGGATCGGACTGCACAACGCAGTAGTATATTATATGGATCGGACTGTACGCCGCAGTGATATATTATATGGATCGGACTGTGCGTCACAGTATTATAGCGCTTGGGCTGTAGGAGCCCCTTCGGAGTCTCTACAACCTCAGTGAGCACAATCGACTATTATTATTGGATCGGGCTGCATGCCACAGCAGTTTATATATATATATATGGATCGGGTTGTACGCCGCAGCAGTGTACTGTACGGATCGGGCTGCACGCCGCAGTAGTATAAGTAAATTACCGGACATTGAGAGAAGTAAACGAGATCCGTACTGGTTGAGGGATATTCACCTACTTTTCTTTATTTCGCTGTTGTTTAATGCACTTACGGTATTCATAAATAACTACATGGTGTTTTTACGAGTTTTCTTATCTTCAGTCATTATTTATTGTTATTACTCACTGAGTCGGAGTACTCACTTTACTCCCTGCACCATGATTGCAGATACAAGTATCCCGGAGGCATAGTTGAGTTGTTCTGCTGCTGTCCAGACTATTACCGGAGATATCGAGGTATCTGCATGGCGTCCGCAGGACCCGATTTCTCCCCTTATCCCTTTTATTTTCGCATTCTAGACTTTCATATGTATAGGTTGCTACTCAGTTGTACTTAGAGGCTCTAGACTCGTGATACCAGATCTTTTTAGGGAGTTGTATTGGTATTTTATGGTTTTTCCGTACTGTTTTATCCGTTATCATAGATTGAAATCATGTTAAACTGGTAATTTAACTCTATTAATTGGTAATGAGCTTCGTACGAGGGTTGAGAGTGTTGCAATGGTCGGGCTTGCCTAGCAATGTGTTGGGCGCCATCACGACCGGGATTGGGGTCGTGACAAGTTGGTATCAGAGCCTAGGTTACTAGGTCTCGCTAGTCATGAGCCGGTTTAGTAGAGTCTCGCAGATCGGTACGGCGATGTCCGTACTTATCCTCGAAAGGCTGCAGAACCTTTTGGAAAAAAATTCCACATTCTTGAAATTCTTTTTCGTGCGAACTTGTTGATCCGAATACTAAGCTTCTCTTTATTCTATTCTCTCACAGATGGTGAGGACACGAGATATCGGACGTGGAAGATAACCACCAGTACCACCTACTGAGGCTACTAGAGGCCGTGGACGCGGTCGCAGTAGTGGTCGTGGTAGAGGCAGAGCATCAGGGGCAGCACATGTGGATCCTTTAGTTGCCCCAGCTCAGGATCAGACTCCAGCAGCCCCAGTTCAGGCACCAGCGGTGCCCATTGTGATACCGAGTCTCCAGGAGACATTGGCCAAGATATTGACAGTGTGTACGGGTCTGGATCAGGTGGTTTCAACCACCACAACAGCAGCAGCTACTTCACAGGCCAGGGGAGGCAATCAGACCCCCGCTGCTCGCACACCTGAGTAGGGATTATAGGGGTTACAGATTCCAGAGGCACCTCCAGCTCAGCCAGTGGCACCAGTTCAGGAGTACAAGGTTTCGGTTATGCCCGAGGATGACCAGTGTCGCCTCGAGAGGTTTGGTAGACTCCAGCCTCTAACATTTAGTAGACCTGAGGGCGAGGATGCCCTGGGTTTTCTCGATAGATGTCAGCGGATGCTCCGTGCAGCGGGGATTCTTGAGTCCAACGGTGTGTCTTTTACTACGTTTCAGTTAACTGGAGCGGCCTTCACATGGTGGGAGGTATATGAGCGGCATAGGCCAGTTGGTGCAGCACCTTTGACTTGGCACCAGTTCTCCACTCTCTTTTTGGAGAAGTATGTACTGCAGTCCGGTAGAGAGGAGCTGCATTGACAGTTTGAGGGACTCCGACAGGGAGAGATGTCAGTGACACAGTATATGATGAGATTTTTTTATTTGTCTCGCATGCAGCTTGGTTGGTCCCGACGGACCGTGAGCGTATCCGGAGGTTTGTTGATGGTCTCCACTACCCTCTTCGTATTATTATGACTAGGGAGCGAGTGATGGGTGCTACTTTTGAGGAGGTGGTGGACATAGCTCGAGATATTGAGTCAGTTCGCCGCCAGGATCGTGATGAGAGGGAGGCCAAGAGGCCTCGAGGTTCTGGTAGTCACAGTGGTGCCCCTTCAAGCGGCCAATTTTAGCAGGGTTGGGGTCATTCTTTCAGGCCTGCTCAGTCAGCTAGACCTGAGTATGGTGGTAGATCTTCTAGTCATGGTTATCAAGGCTCTCAGCAGAGTCAGCCATCTCTTAGCGCTCTTATAGCACAGAGTTCATCTCATGCTCCATCTGTTCAGGGTTCTTCCAGGCCGATCGGGTCAGCTAGCCACTATGACCTGAGGGGTTCCCTTCAGTCCCAGTTCCCAACACCTGGGAGTTGCTATGAGTGTGGTGAGTTCGGGCATATGCGGAGGGAGTGTCCTTGCTGTGCTACTAGCTTGTCTCAACAGAGGGGTGAGCCCTCATCTTCTGGCCCAGTTTTATCGGCACCCGCCCCACCAGATAGGGGTGAGGGTCAGGCAGTCAGGGGTCGCCCTAGAGGGGAAGGCCAATGGGGCGGTGGTCAGGCTCGCTTCTATCCTCTTTAGGGCAGGTCAGATGTTATTGCTTCGGATGCTGTTATCACAGGTACTATTTCAGTCTTCCACAGGGATGCCTCAGTCATATTTGACCCGGTTCCACCTATTCCTATGTGTCTTCATATTTTACTCATCATTTGGGTACGACTCGGGGGTGTCTTGCTTTACCTGTTTATGTATCTACCCTGGTGGGCGATACTATTATTGTAGACCATGTATATCGGTCGTGTTTAGTGACTATTGGGGGTCTAGTGACCCGAGTCGATCTATTGCTATTGAGCATGATGGATTTTGATATTATTCTAGGCATGGACTGGTTATCTGCGTGTCATGCTATTCTGGACTGTCATGCTAAGACAGTCACATTAGATATACCGGGTGTTTCGAGGATCGAGTGGCGTGGTATGACTGACTATGTGCCTAGCATGGTGATTTCCTTCCTAAAAGCCCGGCGTATGGTTGGGAAAGGTTGTCTATCATATTTGTCTTTTGTGAGGGGTGTTGGAGCTGTGGCTCCTAGCATTGATTCGGTCCCAGTTGTGAGGGAGTTTCCCGATATGTTACCTGCAGACCTGCTGGGCATGCCACCGGATAGGGACATTGATTTTGGTATTGACCTGGTGTCGGGCACTCAGCCCATTTCTATTCCTCCATATCGGATGGCACCAGCAGAATTGAAAGAATTGAAAGATCAGCTTCAGGAACTCCTAGATAAGTGGTTCATTCGGCCTAGTGTGTCACCGTGGGGTGCACCGGTTCTATTTGTGAAAAAGAAGGATGGCAAAATGAGAATGTGCATTGACTAAAGGCAATTGAACAAAGTAACAGTGAAGAACAAGTATCCTTTACCTCGCATTGATGATTTGTTTGACCAGCTTCACGGGGCGAGGGTATACTCCAAGATAGACCTCCGTTCAGGCTACCACCAGCTGAAGATCAAGGATTCCGATACTATGAAGACGGCTTTCAGGACTAGATATGGGCACTATGAGTTTCTTGTTAGGTCTTTTGGGCTGACCAATGTCGGCGTTCATGCATTTGATGAGCAGTGTATTTCAGTCATATTTGGATTCATTCGTGATTGTTTTTATTGATGAGATATTGGTGTACTCGCTTAGCCAGGAGGAGCACGCACAACAATTGTGAGTGGTATTACGGAGATTGAGGATGGAGAAGCTTTATACAAAGTTCTCCAAGTTTGAGTTTTGGCTTGGGTAAGTGGCTCTCTTAAGACATGTGGTGTCCAGCGAGGGTATTCAGGTCGACCCGAAGAAGATAGAGGTGGTGCAGGGTTGGCCTAGACCGACCTCAGCCACATAGATTTGTAATTTCCTTGGGTTGGCAGGGTATTATCGCCGGTTTGTTCAGGGATTTTCCTCTATTGCATCACCCTTGACCAAGTTGACTCAGAAGGGTCCTCCATTTGTGTGGTCGGATGAGTGCGGGGAGAGCTTTCAGAAGCTCAAGACA
Organism: Nicotiana glauca; assembly: GCA_026770625.1. Lineage (NCBI taxonomy): Eukaryota > Viridiplantae > Streptophyta > Magnoliopsida > Solanales > Solanaceae > Nicotiana > Nicotiana glauca. Next base: position 117,667 of record MU675384.1, read on the forward strand.
GCTTTGACCACGGCTCCTGTGTTGGTATTACCATCAGCTTCAGGTTCTTACACTATATATTGTGATACTTCAAGAGTTCGGATCGGATGTGTGTTGATGCAAGAGGGTAGAGTTATTACATATGCTTCTCATCAATTGATGTCCCATGAGAAGAACTACCCTATACATGATTTGGAGTTAGCTGCTATAGTTCATGCTTTGAAGATTTGGAGGCACTACTTGTATGTTGTATCTTATGAGGTGTTCACCTATCATCGTAGTCTTCAGCATCTATTCAACCAAAAAGATCTTAATTTGAGGCATTGGTGGCGGCTAGAGTTACTCAAGGACTATGATATTACCATTTTGTATCACCCGGGGAAGGCCAATGTGGTGGCCGATGCTTTGAGTTGGAAGGCGGTTAGATGGGGAGCTTGGCATACATTCCAGTTGGGGAGAGGCCATTTGCAGTTGATGTTCAGGCTTTGGCCAATCGGATGGTGAGATCAGACATTTCAGAGCCTAGTCGAGTGTTGGCTTGTGTTGTTTCTCGGTCTTCCCTGTATGACCGCATCAGAGAGCGCCAGTATGATGATCCACATTTTCTTGTCCTTAAAGACAGGGTTCGGCATGATGATGCTAGGGATGTGACCATTGATAATGATGGCGTGTTGAGGATGCAGGTCTAGATTTGCGTGCCCTATGTGGATGGGCTTCGGGATTTGATATTGGAGGAGGCTCATAGCTCACGATATTCCATTCATCTGGGTGCCGCGAAGATGTATCAGGATTTGAGGCAGCACTATTGGTGGAGGAGGATGAAGAAAGATATTATAGGGTTTGTGGCTCGGTGTCTCAACTGTCAGCAGGTAAAGTACGAGCATCAGAGGCTGGGCGGTGTTCTTCAGCGGATGGTTATTCCCGAGTGGAAGTGGGAGAGGATTACTATGGACTTTGTGAGTGGTCTCCCTCGGACCTTGAAGAAGTTCGATTCGATTTGGGTGATTGTGGATCGGCTGACCAAGTCCGCGCACTTCATTCCAGTATGTGCTACTTATTCTTCGCAGCGGCTGGCAAGGATCTTTATTCGGGAGATTGTCCGATTGCATGAGGTTACAATATCTATTATCTCAGATAGGGGTACTCAATTTACTTCAGAGTTTTGGAGGACATTTCAGCGGGAGTTGGGTACGCAGGTAAAGTTGAGCACAGCATTCCATCCTGAGATGGACGGGCAGGCCAAGTGCACTATTCAGACATTGGAGGACATGTTGTGTCCCTGTGTTATTGATTTTGGGGGTTCATGGGATGAGTTTTTGCTGCTTGCAGAGTTTGCCTACAACAATAGCTATTAGTCGAGCATTCAGATAGCTTCGTGTGAGGCGTTGTATGGGAGGCAGTGTAGATCTCACTTGGATGGTTCGAGCCCGAAGAGTCTAGGTTATTGGGGACAGAGATGGTTCAAGATGCCTTAGAGAAGGTGAAGCTAATTTAGGAGAGGCTTCGTACAGCACAGTTGCGTGAGAAGAGTTACGCAGACCGGAAGGTTCGGGATGTGTCCTATATGGTAGGTGAGAAGGTCTTGGTGAAGGTTTCGCCCATGAAGGGTGTTATGCGATTTGGGTAGAAAGGGAAGCTGAGTCTGCGGTTCATTAGGCCTTTTGAGGTACTTAAGAGGATTGGGGAGGTCGCTTATAAACTTGTTTTGCCACCCAGCTTGTCGAGCGTGCATCCGGTATTTCACATATCTATGCATCCGGTATTTCTGCACTGTTCAGTTGGACGATGATTTGACCTATGATGTGGAGCCAGTGACTATTTTGGGTCATCATGTTCGAAAGTAGAGATCAAAAAGATATAGCTTTAGTGAAGGGGTAGTGGAGAGGTCGGCCCGCGGAGGAGGCTACTTGGGAGATCGAGCGGGAGATGCGGAGCAGATATCCTCACCTGGTTGAGGCTCCAGGTATGTTTCTTGACCCGCTCGAGGACGAGCGTTTGTTTTAGTTGGGGAGGATGTGACGAACCGGCCCGTCGTCACGTGAGTTACCGCCCCATTTCCCCCATCTTATGTTTCTCTATGCTTCAGTATCGGTATTTGAGGTGATCGAGTCGAATTGGATTGGTTTTAGAGGGAAATGAGACACTTATCTTTAAGGAAGGCTTATTTTGGAAAAGTCAACCGGATGTTGACAATTGAGCTAGAGGGCTCGGATGTGATTTTCTGTTATTCGGTTAACTTCGGGGGATGATTCGTGACTTAGGAATACTATCGAAATTGATTTAAGATGTCCGATGTAGAATTAGGCTTGAATTGGCGAAGTTAGTATCTTGGCAAATTCTGGTTGGTAGCTGAGATTTTGATCTAGGGGTCGGAATGGAATTCCGAGAGTTTTAGTAGTTTCTTTAGGTTATTTTGGATGTGTGTGCAAAATTTCAGGTCATTCGGAGGTGTTTTGGTCGGGTTTTTTATCAAATGCGTATTTCGGAAGTTTTTAAGAAACTTAGGCTTGAATCCGGTGTGATTTAATGGATTTAGCGTTGTTTGATGTGTTTTGATGATTGGAACAAGGTTAAATGATGTTTTAGGATGTGTTGGTACTTTTGGTTGAGGTCCCGGGGGCCTCAGGGTAATTTCGGATGGCCAACGGGATGAAATTTGGAGTTTAAGGACTGCTGAAGGGTCTAATATCTGGTATTTTCGCTTCTGCTGAAATGGACCGCAGAAGCGTACAGAGGGTCGCAAAAGCGGTCCATGGCTTAGTAGGGTAGTTCCACATAAGCGGAACATTTTTTGCAAAAGCGGATGGGCAATCGCAGAAGCGATTTTTGACTAAAGATGAAATTCCGCAAAAGCGGAAAGTGTGCCTCAGAAGCGGTCTTGGATATTTAAATTAATTTCCACCGAAGCGGAAAAGAACCGCTGAAGCGGTATCGCGGAGGCGGAAATAGGGACCGTAAAAGCGGAAATCCCAGGTGCCAGAAGGTTTTTTAATATTCATTTTGTTCTGCGAAGCTTATGTTATTTCCACCATTTTTAAGCGAGCTTGAGAGCTATTGGACGGAATTGAAGGGAGATTTTGACTAGGTGTGATTGGAGATTCTACGCACGAAGAGGTTGATTTGCGAGGCAACCGCAAAGCGAGCTAGGATTTCGGCCAGCTTGAGGTGAGTAATGGTTATAAATGATGTTCTGAGGGTTTGAAACCCCGGATTTGTACTATGTGGTGCTATGTTGAGATGAGACACACGCTGCATGATGAGCGTGGAGTTTGTTACTACTGGGGATTCGGACTCGGTCCATCTCGATTGATGACTCTACTGTATTTTTGACCGAGACTTAATGAATATCATTATATTTTGGGCTAGTTGCCATGTTTGGGGCCTTGTGTCGATCTGTAGAACCCTTAGGGGGGTAATGTGTACTAGCTGACCGAGACTTTACTAGTCGAAATCATACCCTCAGTCATGTTCTTAACTGTTAAACGTAATATGAACCGGCTTTAGAAATTGGCAATCCAAATGAGAAATACCTGGGGTTGGAAACCCTGTCTTAGCTGAGTAGGCCCGCGAGGCCAAGTCTATATTGACTGAGAGGGGTTAAGGACCCCATAGTGAGGGTATTTGATATATATCGGATCAGGCTGTACGCCGCAGCAGTGATATATTATATGGATCGGAATGCCCGCCACAGTAGTATATTATATGGATCGGACTGCACGCCGCAGTGGTATATTATATGGATCGGACTGCACGCCGCAGTGATATATTATATGGACCGGACTGCACCCCGCAGTATTATAGCGCGTGGGCTGTAGGAGCCCTTCCGGAGTCTGCACACCCCCAGTGAGCGCAGTCGATTATTATTATTGGATCAGGCTGCACGCTGCAACAGTTTATATATATATATATATATATATATATATGAATCGGGCTGCACGCCACAGCAGTGTACTGTACGGATCGGGCTACACGCCGCAGCAGTGTAAGTAAATTACCGGACATTGAGAGGAGTAAATGAGATGCATACTGGTTGAGGGATATTCACCTGCTTTTCTTCATTTGGCTGTTGTTTAATGCACTTACTGTATTCATATAGAACTGCATAGTGTTTTTACGAGTTCTCTTATCTTCAGTCGGTAGTTATTGCTATTATTTACTGAGTCGGAGTACTCACTTTACTCCCTGCACCATGTGTGCAGATACAGGTATCCCAGAGTCATAGTTGAGTTGTTCTGCTGCTGTCCAGACTATTACCGAAGATATCAAGGTAGCTGCATGGCATCCGCAGGACCCGATTTCTCCCCTTATCCCTTTTATTTCCGCATTCTAGACTTTCATATGTATAGGTTGCTACTCAGTTGTACTTAGAGGCTCTAGACTCGTGACACCAGATCTTTTTGGGGAGTTGTATTGGTATTTTATGGTTTTTCCGCACTGTTTTATCCCTTATCACAGATTGAAATCATGTTAAACTGGTAATTTAACTCTATTAATTGGTAATGAGCTTCGTACGAGGGTTGAGAGTGTTGTAATGGTCGGGCTTGCCTAACATTGTGTTGGGCGCCATCACGACCGGGATTGGGGTTGTGACATAATTTCTCCCAACTTCCCACCATATAGTGATGCATGACAGAACTGCAAAATAGATGATTGATATTTCTCGGTAATACACTTCCTATCATGTTATCCACACATATTTTAAAAAGTAAAAGGTCTTCTCAATAATAAGACCAACAATCACGAAAAATCTTTTTCTTTTGGATTGAAGAGAGTCATAAGGTACAATACCTCTTTCCAAATAGTTAGAAATATCATCATACCAAGGCATCTCTTACATTGCCACTACTATTAATTTTTCTTTCGGAAATGTCTCTGTTAAGTCTTCAACCTCTACTTTTTTTATCTCCCTCCAACCTTGAAATGTGGTCTGCCACTTGGTTCTCTGTTCCTTTCTCGTCACGGAGCTCCAAATCAAAATCTTATAGCAAGAGAACCTAACAGATCAAGCGTGGCTTTGACACGTTCTCCGCTATCAAGAACCTAACTATTGGATGGTCAGTATAAACAATCACCTTTGAACCTATCAAATAAAACCTGAATTTGTCAAATGTAAACACCACAACCAGTATTGATTTCTCAGTCATGATATAATTGAGTTTTGCATCGCTTAGAATTTTTGCTTGCATAGTAGATTGGATGCATAATTTTATCCTTACGCCCCAAAAATGCTTCTATAACACAACCACTCGCATCACATATGAGCTTAAAAGACCGCTCTTAATCGGGTGCAACGATGATGGGTGTAGTTACCAGTCTCTTCTTAAGCTCCTCAAATGCCAACCTGCAATCATTAGAAAACGCAAAAGGGGTGATCATTTTCATGTAATTTACATAAGGGATAAGACATTGTTGATAACCAACTTTTCCCTAAGTTTTTATACCAAAAATATTTCCAAAATAGCATATATGTGCATGTATAAGCACATCCAGGTTTTGGCATTTCTTTTAATTTTAAAATCAATTAATTGCCTATTTTAGTACAACAAAATTCAGTAATTATTTTCCAAAAATCATCATTTTAGGGGAAAAGCTTATATTATTCTAATATTTATACCAAATATAATTAAGTTAATTTTTGCATATTTTTACGAATTTATTTGGTATTTTTAAAGTTTAATTGTATATAATCGCAATTATAGCCTATTTTTGTAATTAATAGCATTTCATAATTATAAAATTAACCCTAGAATTTTTAAAGTAATATTTATATAATATTTGTTTACCCAGTACTTTTAATTTGCTTTTAAAATCGTTATTGCTATTTTTATAAAAAATAAAATGGGAAAAATGGCTATTTACAATGTAGCCTCAATTGTATTTCAATTTTAGCAACTTTGGCACCCCAATTCAACCCAACTCAGCCCCAAAATTGAGCCCAAATTACCTAGCCCAATTACCACTCTAACCCAACCCAGCACCTATTGAACCGACCCAACCCATAACCCCTTTTAAATCCCGGCCTTTGATCATTTAAGTCAACGGCCACCGTTGCTTCTTACCTTTTTTTAATCCAAACGACCCTAAACCCTACCTCATTTCTCCTCAGCCGCCGCCTCTGAATCCCCTTCCTCTCTCAACTCTCTCTTAACTCACCTCAAACCCTAGCCGCCGCCTCTCACTGAAACCCTAATCCATGGCTTCCCAGGCTCATCGAATGCCTATACCAGCCTCTCATGGCTTCTACGTGCTCGTTTCTAAGGTCCTATGACCAGGTCTTGAAGGGTTTCGACCAAGCGTTGGCTCGATGACTGTTCTTCGTTCGTCTTCAACCTTTGTCCGGCCAGTCATGGCTATTCGAGTTCGACTTTCGACTCTCCTGCTCAGATCGATAGTTTCTAAAATCTTTCTTATCACCTGGGTTTCTTACAAAACTCTAATCTCTAAGGTTCCTTCGATTTATTTTTTAGATCTGCTCTGGATCTATGTGTGTGAGAACTTTCTATGCATTTTCTCAAAGTTTCTCTAATTTTTGCTTTCAAAAACTCTTTATTTTTCAACTAGGGTTCCATGTTAAGTTATTTCGAATCTCTTCTCTGATTATCGACATGTTTTACCGTGTTTTGTTTGTGTTGTTTTCTATCTGAGTTAGCATGTGGAAAACCCTAATTTTTTGGTATTTTATTTGAGCTTCTTAGTCTGGTTTGTTAATATTCGTTTGATTTACCTTTCTGTTATATCTGAGTTAGCATGGTGAGAACCCTAATTCTTTGGGGTTTATCCGAGATTCCAAATTTGTTTATTTGTTTATTTTCTTATCTCCTCTAAACTCGATTGATTTTTGAAAACCCTAGTCTTTGGGTACTATTCGATTTCTTTGAAGTTGTTTGTGCAACTCGTCTTTTGAAATTGCTCAATGTGATTCCTTTACTTCAACTCTCTTTTTCTTCATGTGACTCTTTGGTTCTAAGTTCTTACTACTTGTCAAACTCAACTATGGTTTTCACACGACTCCTTGCATGTTTCTGATCTTCTTCTCTATTGTTGAACACTGAAACATGACTATCATGCTTCGAATGTTTTCTTTTGAGCTACTACTAGATTCTTTTCTTTTGCCATAGCTTTGCTTCACGTGTCTATTACTTGTGCATTCATTTATTTACTGAGTCCCTTCTATATTTGATTTTTCAAACTCTTAACTGATTTCAAAACTTTTCCTTTCGTGGAATTCTGATTTTTTACTCACTGTCAAGGGTTAATTGATTCTCTTTCTTTGTTTGGCCCTACTAAACCCTTTCCAAAAACAAGTACAATCCTGTACTTAGACTTAAACACCTACTCTATGATTTTACTGCTCCTTTTATGGCAACAACCATTCTGCTTACAGACTGATTTTTTTTCCTTATCTTGACCCTGTTAGTATCCGTTTGTACAATAATCCCTCGATTAAAGGGAAGTCTTGTGTTAATTGATTCTGACTTGTGATTGTTTCCATGTTTGCGTTGAAACTATACTTATTACCTTAGTCTTCACTCGTTTTCAAAACTATTAATCCCTACCCTCTTTTCTTTAAACACACGAACAACTTGAGTTCAAAATACACGCCTACACTTAAAACTCTCTCTCTCTCTTTACTACTACTTGTTCTGTTGCTTTTTCTAGCCGGCTGAAAGCCAAGGCTAGACCGTGGACTCTTGTTTGCTTTACCTTTTCTGCACTTTGCTTCTCTACTGGTATGTCCTAGTTTATTTCTAGTCTCAACTCCAATGTGTTCATTTTCCAGTTTTTTATGTCCAAGTTTACTTTCATATTTTAAGCATCTGATCTTTGTACAATGTGCTTATGTCTTGCTCACTTCTTGTAATGAATCCCATCCTTATGCCCCCTTATGTGTTTAAGTTATGGTTCAGAAACATGACAATATTTAAAGTTATTATCCATGGATATGAATTGGGCCCTTTGGGCCCTAAGCTTTTCAGTTCCCCATCCCTATTCCCTTATTATGTGTGCTAAGTAACAGCTTTGGCCTGACAGTATTCTAGTTATTGCCTAGGCCATAGCTTTGACCTTCAATAGGTCTTTACTATCTAATGTTTGGCCAACATGTTTGGTCAGGGTGTGCCAGTCTACTTTATGGCTGGGCATGACCACCAGCATGCCAAGGTATTCCCTACCCCTTTTCTATTGCACTTGCACTCATTCCTAGAACTTAAGTTCTGCCCCTCTCTTGTGAGCCTTGCCTTGGGACCCTTGAGCTCCCTCTGAACTTGGACACCTGAGAGCTGGCCCTTCTACACTGCATAACTCAATTTTTTTATTAGGATCTTGGGTGTATGCATAGCCTGGGGTTCTTGAAATCCCTTGGATCTCTGAAACACCCCAGATGAGAGAAGGCTTGGAAATCTAGATCTCGGAAGTGGCTCAATCTCATATTATTAGACACTAAGTCTGAATTACGCTGCTCGGATGCAGCTGATGATTCCTGATGTATTTTTCAATTCCAGTTTTCTTTTTTTATTTCTTTTGGACTGTAATAATTTGTATAAACTCGGGTATTTAGTAAAAAAGGGGAGGGGTTTACTTTTATGCACTAAGGGTAGAAATCATGCCTATAGGGATTTATTTATGATTTGTGCAACTCCCCACGTATAAAGCATGTCTATAGGATTCGACACTTGATTTCTGCAGTAAAGCATTTAGATACCATGCCTATGGGAAATTGCATTGCTGCATATAATAACATCATTAGGCAAACAATTAGGATTAAACAAACAATCGTGTAGAAAATATGCCTATAGGAATTCATACTTCTGCATTCAATAATGTCATTAGGCAAATAACTAGGTCTAATACCAGAATTGCGTATAGTACCATGTTTGCAATACATCCTGTCTAAGGGGTTTAAATTAGTTAATGCATAGAGAGCATGCCTAAAGGGACTTCGAGCCTAAGCCGTCTCCACTCATTCAAAATAGCCTTCACTTTTTCGAAAATTAGAATTTACTAAAATAGCGGATTTTTTTAGACAAATTTGCATTTTTGAAACTTCAGTAATTCCTTTTTCTCAAATTAACATGCATGTCTTCCGAAGTTCAATTCCTTCTGTTAAACATTTTTTCCGAAATAGTATACTTATTTCTGAAACTCCTCTCATTCCTGTACCCTGTAACTTTGCTCCATAATCAGTTTTTCTATTTTAAAACTAGTCATTCTATCCAACACTTAGACAAAAAAGATTAATTAATCAATCAGACCGATTTTAGATAACTGCATTTGAGCGAGCCTAATATAGACTTTCCGTCTAAAAATATGTGTTGAACAAGTCTGCCTGTCGATTTATTTAATTAAGACCAAATCAGTACGTGTAAGACATGCTAAAATCAATGGCTTTTATTTGATTTAAGGAAGCTTATTTGAGCCTTATTTGCTTATCTACTTCCCCTTTATTTGCATTATGTGTTTTGATTGACGCCTTAGTATTTTATCATTTGAAAACTCCTAAAAGCCCCAAACCCCTCTCCCTTTAGGATTAGTAGTCCATTTGCCTCCGGGACTAATAGGATTGGGACAAGTAATAGCTTGCAATAAGTAGAAACATTATTCCGCGATTTAATACCTTAACGAGGTGGGGAAGGGTAGACATGGAGAAGATGATCACACGATAACACTATGCGTACGATTGACTACCGGTGTTGTGTGGATGATCAATGTATTTTACAAACCTAGGACCCCTTTCCCTTACATAATTATTTGTCAATTTTCAGATTCTGCATTCTCGTTTAATTATTAAAATTCCCCCTTTCTGATCTTTCACACTGCCCTTTCCTTAAAAAAATTTCCGCTCATTCACTTCCTTGCTTGATAATTGGTATTTATTATTTGATCCCATTTTTCTGCATTTAGACATTCTTGCCAATAATTAAGGAGTCATCTATTCGAATTTCAGCATGTCTAATAACCTTTATGCATACCTATTTGCAACTTTTATGTGAAATTGCCTTGTATGTTTGCTTGCTTTGAAGTCACAATTGTAACATGGCCGGGAACCACACTAGTGGATCTTGAGGGGTGCCTAACACCTTCCCCTCGAGATAATTTCTATCCCTTACCCGAACTCTGGTCTTTCATCTCAAACTATTTCTTAAAGTTTCCTAATGCACTATAATCATTAGGTGGGAACTCTCCAAATTCAAAACCCAATTCCCAAATGGGAATAGTGTTGTCTTTCCCAAATGTCGTAAACCCGATTTCTCGCGCTTTGGGGTGTTGGAAAAAAGGGGGCATCGACAGCATGGCGACCCTGCTTGGGGATTCTTTAGGCTTTTACCATTCCATGTTATATATGACTTTACTGCTTTCTTTTATTGCTTTTGTTTAATGCCTTTATTTGAAACTGACTTGTTTCTTTGTTTCTTTTTCTTTAATTACTTTCATTTACCGCTTTTCCATCAATGCTGTTGTAATTTTGAGCAATTATTGTAAACTTTATTGTATGAACGTGAAAATACAAATCAATTCGTTTCATTCTTGTAAACTTCATCTTCAACATCACATTCTACTTGTGCCAAACAAATACTATAGCAATGCTTATAATAAGTAGTTGCGCTCTTCCAATACTATCACCCCTTAAATTTGGCAATGGAATATTTGCAGTAAAAACAGTCGATCAGCGGTGCAGTCGACGGTTCTGTGACTTTCCCTCTTGAGTTGTCCGCTCAAGAGTACCTGTCTAACACCACAATAAAAACCTTACTCCATTTAAGCTATACATGCATCATGCTCAAACCTAGCCGAGTCAGTTATGTTGTCCAGATAATGACTCATTAAGATAGCCTTGTCCAAAGTCCCCCGGCTTTCCTTGAAACCCAAACGGACACCTTCATGTTCTGTGCATTTATTTGGAGAACTAAAGTGCTTGCTATGCTAATTATTAGTCTAAATAGTCGAGTCTGGTAGGAGTAAGGGCCTAACGCTTTGTTTTGCAGAAAATGAGGCATGAAGTCCCCAGATTTGGCATGGTAACCAACATTCATCCAAGGCTGCTAAATTGGTGGAAAGACCTACACTTCAGTGATCAGACACTCGTCCACAAGTAATTAGGGAATTTATCTTATCTTCTATAGATTCAGCCTAACAACAGAATCATAGAGGCTGCAACACTATTCTGGGATAGTGACAAGTCCGTGTTCCGTTTCGGGGACCTTGAAATGAGTCCTTTGTGCGAAAAAATTGGAGGTTTCGCTAGTATTTCTTGGTATACTCCGGGTTTGCTTATGCCAGAGAATTGCAAAGGAAGGGGTTTCCTTAAGATGATAGGACTAAATAAGAACCCATAATTAACATGCTTGGAAGACACTTACATCCCATTCGACTATCTGTACTAGAGGTACGGCCATAGCAAGTCATACCGCACCTATTCAGATGAGTTCGCCATTACCTCATTGGGGCATGTCCATAGAAGGGTCTTCATTTTTATGTTTTGCTTTTTGGGAATGATGTTGTTCCCTATGAAGAAGGCTAGGATCCACACCAGACTGGCCATGGTAAAAAGTCTTTGATAGAAGGAATTGGCGGGCAGACTTTCAGCATAGTGCCCATGATCGTTGCTGAAATATACCATGCCTTGGACCACTTTCAGCAAAAGGCCAATCATTTACTTCTGCTCTGTCTTATGGAATACCTCCAGAAAGGGGAATACGGACAGGAGAACCTATGCAGAGACTTGGGTGATCACATCGCCTTCCACCAGCCAAGGCGTATGAATTATATGCCTAAAATGTTCGCCCAACCAGAGGATGGGAATAATTATTTGAAAATCTAAAAGAAGATCAGGTACAATGGATGGTCGAGTGATTCCCCACGGATGAATTCATTGTCCGATCCCGAGACGCACCGTTTCTAATACTAATTGTTTTGAGAGGAACTTATCCTTACGTTCCTCTCCGAGCCATAAGGCAGGCTGGAAGAAAGAAAATCATACCAAGGGTCGACAAAATGAGTCACTTCAGGGCCGACTTCTAGGACGATGATAGCCCTCATAGGTGCCAAGCTTAGCACTTGTGGCACTGCAAACTCATTTTGGGGAAAGAATCTATTGAGCCAGACAGGTATCACGCCGGTTGTGTGCCGCACTATTCGGGTTGGTTAGAAGACAATGGCATGAGTCATCCCGAGTTCGTTCGTGGTCACAGAATTATCGGCGAACACGCTGAAGCACGGGTTAAGTATAATCAACTGCGCAAGAGAATTCGAGAGTGTGAAAGTGAGCACCGGGAAATACAAGAAGCCCATCAAAAGTTGATCGAGGAGTGGAAAGATATGGCTGTCAGCGCCAACAAGCGACTAGGGTATTTGGAGCAGGGTCTAGTGGAACTGGAAGGAAAGTTCATCAAGAGGATTGAACACTGTCAAAACACTGAAGGAAATGCAGGCGGACATTTGGCCCGAGCCTATTTGCTACTAGAACTACGCTAGCTGGTGAAGTTATCCGAGGGAGACGAAGATGCCAAATCTGGGGAAGGTCCTTCTGGGACCAAGTAGTTAGGAGTCCTTTTATTCTTTATTTTAATATAATAAGGCCAATGGCCAATAGTGATATTTTACTTTCTATTATTTAGAGTCATTTTGGATTCTTCTTATTTTTATCAATAAAATGAGGCATTTAGCATTATAAGTTCTCCAAAACTATTTGTCGCTAGGCCTACCTCGGGCACAACAGGCCACCCAAATTAGGATGTGATTTACATTTTCGCACAATGTGTTTAAATACTGCAATATTTTTCCTCATAACCTGCACTAACTTATTGCCTTTTGTTTTTTTCTTTTATTTTTATTCCCCTCCCCAAAGGTTAGTTCGTGCATTCTGGCATCATACTCCATAAGATCCAAGGGCACTCCACCTCATCCTCCTCCAAGTCCTATCCGGAACAAGAACAAAGGTAGAATGGGAGATCCAAGCACCAGAAAGGAAATTGAGGTTCCTCAAGGTACCCTAGTTACTAAGAAAACTGCCGCCCAACTTGAGCAAAAACTGTTGAAATTTCGAGAAGAACTGGATCAGGTTCAGAATTTGGCAAACCTGTCATTTTCTCTCACCGCTCCTGATGTCAACACCCAGAATCCCGCACCTCCACAAAACACCCCACAACCACATATGCAACCCACTTATACCAAACACTGCAATGCATGCCACACTCCCAACAACACTCCACTACTCATTCTTGTTCCACTGAACACCACAAATGACCATCTCCACAACACTCCTATTTACGTGGATACTGTACCCACTTTACTCAACCAATCTCAAATGCACCTAAATCCGATGACAAAGACTGCCTTATCAGAACTTAGCAGTAGAACTCAAGAAGTTGACCAGCCAAGTTTAGGGCGTGGAAGGTAACAAAGGTATCGAGGGGTTAAATTATGAAGACCTCTGCATTCAACCATATGTTGAACTTCTGGAGGGGTACAAACCTCCCAAGTTTGAAATATTTGACGGAACAGGATATCCCAGAGTCCACCTGAGGACTTATTGCAATAAGCTGGCTAGAGTCGGAAAGGATGAGAAGATCCGTATGAAGCTCTTTATGAGAAGTCTGAAGGGAGATACTTTATCCTGGTACATCAGCCAGGACCCCAATAAATGGACAAGCTGGGTAGGCATGGCATCAGATTTCATAGATAGATTCCGATTCAACACAAAGAATGCACCGGATGTATTTTACATACAAAATTTGAAGAAGAAGCCCACCGAAATATTCCACGAGTATGCTACTTGTTGGAGGTCAAAAGCTGCAAAGGTCAGGCCAGCCTTAGAAGAAGAACAAACGAACAGGTTTTTTGTCCGGACTCAGGATCCCCAATATTATGAGAGGTTGATGCTGATCGAGGGTCAGAAGTTCTCCGATATCATCAAACTGGGAGAAAGAATCGAAGAGGGTATTAAAAATGTTATGGTTACTAATCTTGAAGCATTACAGGCCACCAATAAGTCTTTACAGTCTGGTGGCACGTCCAAGAAGAAGGATGTGAGTGACGTAATGGTCGTACAGGGAGCGAAATCACCACTAAATTACCATACCTACCCATCACCTCCACTTACATATCAGCCCATCCCGAATTACCAAGCACCCGCACCCTCTTATCAAAATCCACCTCCCGTCTACCAATCCTCTCCACCTCTCACATATCAACCCACCTCACGCAGATACTCTCAATCGGTGCTTGTTTATCAAGCTTATAATGCTCAACCCTTTGACTACTAATCACCTCCCTCCCGACACAATTTCCCTAGACCCTGGCCAAATTTTGACTGCAGACCTCCCAGATAATACACAGCTATCACTGAACCGATTGACCAGATGTACGAGATATTTAAAGCTACTGATTACGTCACTCCTATCCCAGCCATAAAGCCAGAAAATCCTTCCCAGTGGGTCAACCCTAGTAAGACCAGTGCGTACCATTTCGGCATGAAGGGACACACCCTTGACGAGTGCCGCTCATTGAAGGACAAGATTCAAACCCTGATCGACAATAAGGTCATAGTAGTAAATGAGCCTACTCCTAATGTTCGCAACAACCCTCTGCCTGACCACAAAGGTGGAGACATTCACATGATCGAAATCAAAGATGATTGGGACCCCAAAGGGTCGATAGGTTTGATTGCTGAAGGTGATGAACGGAAGAAACCAGCAGTTACGCTTAACCCAATTATTGTGTAGAACCAGTCCTCCAGGGACGATGAAGTAAACATGTCTATACCTCTCGAATTTGAAGCGCCTCCTTCTGCGAAGGCACCCGGGCCAATTGAGGTTGAATTTGGAGTTCCAAAAGCACCTGCACCCTTTGAAGTTGTTGTGATACCATCAAGGGTACCTATTCCTATGGCAATGTCAGACATAACACCATTCCACTCAAATGCCATACCCTAGGATTACACTGCTGAAGCTAGGAGGAAAGGGAAGACCAAGATAGGAGAAACAATTGCTGCGCAAGGAATGACCAGAACAGGAAGGGTTTACACCCCATAACACTTAGCTGAGTCCAGTAGGCAAGCCCCACGACGTCCTATTGAAATTGGGCCCGAAAATCTTTGGAGAAAAATATAATATAAGGAGTACTCGGTCATTGAGCAATTGAACAAAACACCGGCACAGATCTCCATCCTAGCTCTCCTGCAGAGCTCTGATGCTCACAAAAATGCCCTGGTAAAGATACTGAGTGAAGCTTATGTGCCCAGCAATATAACCGGAGGTGAAATGGCTAATATGGTAGGGCAAGTGCTGGAGAGCCATAAAATCACCTTCCACGAAGGCATTGTACATCACCGTGCAATGCGAGGATTATTTCGTCACTAGAGTCCTGATCATTGGAGGATCCAGCCTCAACATCTATCCACTGATAACTCTCAGAACTTTGGGAAAAAGCCTGCACGAGATCAAAGATAGGGCTATCAATGTCAAGGCCTTCGATGGGTCCCAGAGATCTACTATTGGACAAATCAGCCTATGCTTGCAAATTGGGCCAACATGGTTCGATGTCGACTTTCAAGTGATAGACGTCCCGACATCATACAACCTGTTGTTAGGATGACCTTGGATCCACGCCGCTGGAGCCATAGCATCAACCCTGCATCAGGCAGTGAAGTTCGAATGGAATCACCAAGAGTTGATTATTCATGGCGATAGCAGTAACCCCATATATAATTGCCAGACCATCCTAATGATTGGAGGCAGAAGGAGAATAGGCAGAGAAATATACCACCACATCTAAAGGGTCAACGTTGTAGATATGGATAAGTGGTGGGATAACAAAATCGAAAGTATTCTGAATTGGTATGGGTACGAGCCTGGAAAGGGACTCAGTAAAAGCCTCCAAGGGATCACTAAGCCCATCAAACTAAAGAAGCATGGCACTACATTTGGCTTAGGGTACGGTTATACTTGGGAAGAATTCCAGAACTGGTCGCCACCATGGCACGGCCCCTACTATCCATTGGAGCTTCCGATACCTAGCCTGAAGCAAATCTTCTAGCCGGTAGATACTATATATGGGTCAGAGGAAGATGAAGCATTGGCGGCCATGAAGAATCTATTTCTAGAAGATGATGATATGGACTGCTATGTTCTTTTCGAGGATGAAGGGGAGGAAGGCCCTTCCATACAAGTTGTGAACCGGGGAGACTGCCTCAGTAATTGGTCAATTAGAACTGTCAGGGCCCGGAAAGCTTCAGGGTAGCAAGGCTAAACAAAAGCACCATGCATCTCATTTTATTTTATTTTACTAGCTGATTTTTTTTCCGCATTGTCTTTAATTTCGAAAAGAGCTCCGATGTTTCAAACAATTATGAATTTAATCCAAGCATTTCAGTTTATCATATATCTCTCTCTTATTATTTTCTCTATCATTTACTCTATTTTTACACAGCATTACTATTACTTACTTTGATGATGAACCAACGATTGTGACTTGCAACGAAACAACGCAACAAAAAGACATAGACTCATAAGAAGATGAAATACCTGAAGAGGTCATCAAAGAGGTTGAGAATTTTGAGAATAGACCTAAGCCTAACCTGGAAGAAATTGAGGTCGTTAATTTGGGAGATATAGAAAATGTCAAAGAAACTCGCATCAGTGTTCACCTGCCACCAACAGAAAAGGAAGACTATACGGAATTTTTAAAGGAATATGAGGACATATTCACCTGGTCGTATGATGATATGACTGGTCTCAACACGTCCATTGTAGCTCACAAACTGCAAACAGATCCAACCTATCCACCGGTAAAACGGAAGCTCAGGAAATTCAAACCCGACATGAGTTTGAAAATCAAAGAAGAGGTTACTAAGCAAGTCAAAGCCAAGGTTCTCAGGGTAGTGGAATATCCAACATGGTTAGCCAACATCGTGCCGGTACCAAAGAAGGACGGGAAGGTTAGAGTCTGTGTCGACTACCGGGATCTTAACCGGGCCAGTCCCAAAGATGATTTCCCCTTGCAAAACATACACATTCTTATCGACAACTGTACTATGCATGAGTTGCAGTCTTTTGTTGATTGTT
Source organism: Nicotiana glauca (assembly GCA_026770625.1). Classification (NCBI taxonomy): domain Eukaryota; kingdom Viridiplantae; phylum Streptophyta; class Magnoliopsida; order Solanales; family Solanaceae; genus Nicotiana; species Nicotiana glauca. The sequence goes on from MU675384.1 coordinate 134,706, forward strand.
TCGGTGGATATCAACAGATATGGATGGATGAGGAAGATGCAGAGAAAACGGCTTTCATCACGCCGTGGGGAATGTATTGTTACAAAATGATGCCATTTGGGTTGAAGAATGCTGGCGCCACCTATATGAGGGCCATGGCTACTATCTTTCACTACATGATATATTACAAGATTGAGGTATATGTGGACGACGTCATCATCAAATCCAAGAAAGCCACTGATCATATGGAAGATCTGAGAAAGTTCTTCAACAGACTGAGGAGGTATAATCTGAAACTGAATCCCGTCAAGTGTGCATTCAGGGTTCCTGCTGGAAAATTACTGGGTTTCATCGTGAGTCATCGAGGAATAGAATCGGACATGTCAAAGGTCAAAGCCATTCAAGAATTGCCATCACCAAAGAACAAGAAGGATGTAATTGGAAAGACTCAACTATATCAGCCGGTTCATAGCTCAATCCACGATCATTAGTGAACCCATCTTTAAAATGTTGAAGAAAGACGCTGCTACTAAATGGACTGATGATTATCAGAAAGCATTTGACAAAATCAAGGAATACCTGTCTACGCCACCAGTCTTGGTTCCGTCCGAGCCAGGAAGACCTCTATTGCCTTATCTCACGGTTTTGGATGGAGCATTCGGTTGTGTTCTAGGACAACATGATGAAATAGGGTGGAAGGAGCAAGCCATCTACTATCTCAGTAAGAAGTTTACCCCGTATGAGGCCCGGTATTCTCTATTGGGATGCACCTATTGTGCTTTGACTTGGGTCGCTCCGAAATTGAGGCATTATTTTTGTGCCTACACTACTTATCTCATATCAAGGATGGACCCGCCGAAGTATATATTCCATAAGCCCATGCCCACTGGCAAGCTCGATAAGTGTCAAATCTTGCTAAGTGAATTCGACATTATCTTCGTGACTCAAAAAGAAATCAAGGGACAAGCCATAGCAGATCACCTTGCCAAGAATCCTGTTGGCTGAGAATACAAACCCCTGAAAACGTATTTTCCTGATGAAGAGGTGTCCTTTATAGGAGAAGATATTGCAGAATCCTACAATGGTTGGAGGTTGTTTTCGACGGAGTCGTAAATTTCAAAGGAGTTGGCATAGGAGCAGTCTTGGTATCAAAAACCAGACAGCATTAACCGGTATCTGCCAAGCTCAGATTCCTTTGCACCAACAATATGGCCGAATATGAAGCTTGCATCCTGGGGATCAAAATGGCCATTGACATGAACATTCAAGAGTTGCTAGTGATCGGGGCTTCAGACCTGCTCATACATCAGGTTCGAGAAGAGTGGGCAACCAAGAACTCCAAGATACTCCCCTACTTGCATCACAAACAGGAGTTAAGGAAAAGATTTACAAAGACAAAATTTTAGCACGTCCCCAGGGTCCAGAATAAGTACGCTGACGCATTAGCTACTCTGTCATATATGATCCAACATACAGATACGAATTTCATTAAACCCATCCCAGTAAAGATTTATGATCATCCAGCTTATTGTGCTCGCGTTGAGGAAGAAGCAGACGGAAAACCATGGTTCCACGACATCAAAGAGTAATTGACAACAGAAGAATATCCAGAACTTTCTAACGCTACTCATAAGCGCACACTTCGGAGATTATCCAACAACTTCTTTCACAATGGGGGAATCCTATACAGGAGGACACCCGACTTGGGTTTACTAAGGTGTGTCGAAGCAAAAGAATCATCCAGGCTATTGGATGAAGTGCACACAGGGACCTGCGGGCCACACAAGAATGGTTTTGTCTTAACAAAAAAGATACTCCGAGCAAGGTATTTTTGGATGAATATGGAAATAGACTGTATCCAGTATGTTCGCAAATGACATCGCTATCAGATTCATGCAGACACAATAAAGGTGCCTCCAAACAGGCTTACTACAACAAGATCACTGTGGCCATTCGCCGCCTGGGGAATGGATGTTACTGGACCTATCGAGCTTACCGCATCAAACGGGCACAGGTTTGTCCTGGTGGCAATTGATTATTTTACTAAATGGGTTGAAGCAGCATCATATAAGGCAGTGACTAAGGAAGTTGTGACGGATTTTGTCTGTGACCGTATTGTTTGCCGATTCAGAATTCAGAAATCAATCATCATCGATAATGGTTCCAATCTCAACAGCGATTTGATGAAAGCAATATGTGAGGCATTCAAGATCAAACACCAGAATTCTATAGCCTACAGGCCTCAGACGAATGGAGCTGTAGAGGCAACCAACAAGAATATCAAGAAGATACTAAGGAAGATGGTCGAAAGTCACAAATAATGGCATGAGAAGTTATCATTCGCCTTACTGGGATACTGCACCACGGTCCGCAAATCGATCGGAGCAACTCCCTACATACCGATTTATGGTACAGAGGCGGTCATCCCCCGCGAGGTAGAGATTCCCTCTTTGAAGATCATACAAGAAGCAGAGTTGGACGACGCAGAATGGGTAAAAGGCTGCTACGAGCAGTTAGCCCTTATAGATGGAAAAAGGTTGAATGCAGTTTGTCACGGTCAGTTGTATCAGAACAGAATGTACAGAGCCTTCAACAAAAGAGTTAAGCCAAGGAAGTTTGCACCGGTGCAGCTGGTGTTAAGGAAAATATTCCCACACCAAGATAAAGCCAAAGGGAAATTCTCTCCCAACTGGCAAGGTCCGTACATGGTTCACCGGGTTCTAACTCGAAGAGCCCTTATTCTTACAGAAATGGACGGAGAAGTCTGGCCAAAGCCAATTAATGCAGATGCAGTGAAACGATACTATGTGTAACTACCTATGATTTCTTTATGCTATAATTTTGCCTGACCTGATTCCCGTTTAAGAGGGGATACGTAGACAGCCCTATGGGTTTGGTCACAATTTAATAAAAATTCCATTTTCCCCCTGCTATTGGAACTGGGGCAGAATTTTGAGGAGGACCCTCAAAATTCCGAAGTTAGTTTTAAGCCACTCATCGCCAGAAATGCCACCACAGAAACTGGGGCAGAATTTTGAGGACCCTCAAAATTCTGAAGTTGATTTTTCAGCCGTTCAGCATAGCCATTAGGAGTGCCAGCCTAGTAAACTAGGGAAAAATTTTGAGGAGGACACTCAAAATTCCGGAGCAAGAGAGGTTGCAATGTCTTGAACAACGTCGCAGTCGTTGGTTCATCTAAAGAAAACTATTTTCTACTTACGTTATATTTACTAAAGCATGCATAACTATTGTTCGAATTGTTGCTGTTTAGCAACGCTACCCCAATGATATGCAACGCCAGAAGCCAGGGGAAAACGAACAAGCCTTTCCCCATTTTTTTACAAAACTCGCAATTTTTCTTTGGATGCAGGCACTCTACTTACAATATTGTTAGGAATATTTATGTACGCATGCTTTCTCAAAAATGCAACTTCGGAGAGTTATCACTTGTTCGTAATTGTTATCCGCACACAACCTTCCCAGCAGTCACGATGTCGTAATTAGCTATCAGCTAAGAAATCTCACTACTATCCGTCCTTTTATTTTCTTGCATTGCATAAGGCTAGCTTTCTGCCTTTCGAGACTAAGCACTGTTTTCATCTGCATTATCTACATTTTTGCATAAGTCTACCTTTCTGCCTTTCGAGACTAAGCACTGTCTCCATCTGCATTTTTGCATAAGGCTACCTTTCTACCTTTCGAGACTAAGCACTGTCCCCATTTGCATTTTGCATAAAGCTACCTTTCTGCCTTTCGAGACTAAGCATTGTCTCCATCTGCATTTTTTCATAAGGCTACCTTTCTGCCTTTCGAGACTAAGCACTGTCTCCATTTGCATTATCTGCATTGCATAAGGCTACCTTTCTGCCTTTCGAGACTAAGCACTGTCTCCATCTGCATTATCTGCATTGCATAAGGCTACCTTTCTGCCTTTCGAGACTAAGCACTGTCTCCATCTGCATTATTTTCATTGCATAAGGCTACCTTTCTACGTTTCGAGACTAAGCATTGTCTCCATCTGCATGGCTGAAATATCGCCACTTTATCTCCATTTGCATCGGCTAAAATATCGCCACCTTATCTCTCTTGCATGGACTAAATATCGCCACCTTTTACTTACGTCTTGCAATCAGTTGAAATATCGCCAAACTTTATTTAAATTCTACATTGGCTGAAAGATCGCCAGTTCATATTTAAATCTCCATCATCATGTATGCCTATGCTTTCTATCGACTGAAATATTGCCCTTTTTCTTCTTACATCGGCTGAAACATCGCCTATTTTATTTAAATTTTTGTCGACTGAAACATCGCCATTTACATTTTTTGTATCGGCTGAAACATTGCATGTTTTATTTAATTTTTTGTCGGCTGAAATATCGCCATTTACATTTTTGCATCGGCTGAAATACCACCAAATCTTGCATTTCATGGCTGAAATATCGCCAAACTATCCGAGGGCGTCATTGTTCGGAGGCATCATCTTCATAGCCCGAGAACATCATTTCATAGCCTGCGAATCCTTTATTTCGCACTTCATGGCCCAGGACATCATGGTCCGAGGACGTCATCCTAACCGTCCTAAGATAGCATTCATGGTCCAATGGGAACTTGCATTACGTTTAAGTTTATACACAATCTATGCCCGTATTACTCATTTGCAGGTACACCGGCTAGCAATGGTCGTCTCAGCAGGAGCGATCCCGCTCCAGTTCCCGCAGCCGATCAAGCTTCAGAATACCTCTTGCCCCCTAAACATAGTGTCTGTCTCTTCCGAATCTCCATCGGCATGTTCCGTCAATGGTTCTTGAACTACATACGGCCTGATTCTTGTAAAACTAGGGATATGTAGGCAGCTCAGAAATCGGAGCCCGGTCAAATTCTTTTCAAATCACCACTTCCGGTCAAAATTGGCAATCATATCTTTACCCGACAACTCTTTCATCCTTCCCGGGTAAAGAGGGGCAGCTGTTGATACCCAATTTTTCCCTAAGTTTTTATACCCAAAATATTTCCAAAATAGCATATATGTGCATAAATAAGCACATCCAAAGGTTTTGGCATTTCTTTTAATTTTAAACCAATTGATTGCCTATTTTAGTACAACAAAATTCAGTAATTATTTTCCAAAAATCATCATTTTAGGGGAATAGCTTATTTTATTCTCATATTTATACCAAATATAATTAAGGTGATTTTTGCATATTTTTATGAATTTATTTGGTATTTTTATAGTTAAATTGTATGTAATCGCAATTATAGCATATATTTGTAATTGATAGCATTTTATAATTATAAAATTAACCCCAACATTTTTAAAGTAATATTTATATAATATTTGTTTACCCAGTACTTTTAATTTGCTTTTAAAATCGTTATTGCTATTTTTATAAAAAACAAAATGGGAAAAATGGCTATTTACAATCTAGCCTCAATTGTATTTCAATTTCAACTACTTTGGCACCCCAATTCAACCCAACTCAACCCCAAAATTGTGCCCAAATTACCCAGCCCATTTACCACTCTAACCCAACCCAGCACCTATTCAACCGACCCAACCCATAACCCCTTTTAAATCCCGGCCGTTGATCATTTAGATCAACGGCCACCGTTGCTTCTTACCTTTTTTAATTCAAACAACCGTAAACCCTATCTCATTTCTCCTCAACAGCCGCCTCTGAATCCCCTTCCTCTCTCAACTCTCTCTCAACTCACATCAAACCCTAGCCGCCGCCTCTCACTGAAACCCTAATCCATGGCTTCCCAGGCTCATCGAAGGCCTATACCAGCCTCTCATGGCTTCTGTGCGCTCGTTTCTAAGGTCCTATGACCAGGTCTTGAAGGGTTTCGACCAAGCCTTGGCTCGATGAATATTCTCTGGTCGTCTTCAACCTTTGCCCGGCCAGTCATGGCTATTCGAGTTTGACCTTCGACTCTCCTGCTTAGATCGATGGTTTCCAAAGCCTTTATTATCACCTGGGTTTCTTACAAAATCCTAATCTCTAAGGTTCCTTCGATTTATTTTTTAGATATGCTCCAGATCTATGTGTGTGTGAACTTTCTATGCATTTTCTCAAAGTTTCTCTAATCTTTGCTTTCAAAAACTCTTTATTTTTCAACTAAGGTTTCATGTTAAGTTATTTCGAATCTCTTCTCTGATTCTCGACATGTTTTACTGTGTTTTGTTTGTGTTGTTTTCTATCTGAGTTAGCATGTGGAAAACCCTAATTTTTTGGGATTTTGTTTGAGCTTCTTAGTCTAGTTTGTTAATATTCGTTTGATTTACCTTTCTGTTATATCTGAGTTAGCATGGTGAAAACACTAATTCTTTGGGGTTTATCTGAGATTCTGAATTTGCTTATTTGTTTATCTGCTAATCTCTTCTAAACTCGATTGATTTTCGAAAACCCTAGTCATTGTGGGCTATTCGATTTCTTTGAAGTTGTTTGTGCAACTCGTATGTTGAAATTACTCAATGTGATTCCTTTACTTCAACTCTCTTTTTCTTCATGTGACTCTTTGGTTCTGAGTTCTTACTAATTGTCAAACTCAGCTATGGTTTTCACTCGATTCCTTGTATGTTTCTGATCTTCTTCTCTATTGTTGAACACTGAAACCTGACTACCATGCTTCGAATGTTTTCTTTTGAGCTACTACTATATGTTGTTCTTTTGCCATAGCTTGGCTTCACGTGTCTATTGCTTGTGCATTTATTTATATACTGAGTCCCTTCTGTGATTGATTTTTCAAACTCGTAACTGATTTCAAAACTTTTCCTTTCGTGGAATTCGGATTTTTTACTCGCCGTCAAGGGTTAATTCATTCTCTTTCTTTGTTTGGCCCTACTAAACCCTTTCAAAAAATAAGTACAATCCTGTACTTTGACTTAAACACCTACTGTATGATTTTACTGCTCCTTTTATCATTCTACTTACATACTGATTTTCTTTCCTTATCTTGACCCTGTTAGTATCCGTTTGAACAATAATCCCTCGATTAAAGAGAACTCTCCTGTTAATTCATTCTAACTTGTGATTGTTTCCATGTTTGTGTTGAAACTTTACTTATTACCTTACTCTTCACTCATTTTCAAAACTATAAATACCCTACTCTCTTTTTTTTAAACACATGGACAACTTGAGTTCAAAATACACACCTACACTTAAAACTCTCTCTCCCTTTACTACTACTTGTGCTGTTGCTTTGTCTAGCCGGCTGAAAGCCAAGGCCATACTGTGGAATCTTGTTTGCTTTACCTTTTCTGCACTTTGATTCTCTAATATTATGTCCTAGTTTATTTCTAGTCTCAACCCCAATGTGTTTATTTACCAGTTTTTTATGTCCAGGTTTACTTTCATATTTGAAGCATCTGATCTTTGTACAATGTGCTTATGTCTTGCTCACTTCTTGTATTGAATCCCATCCCTATGCCCTCTTATATGTTTAAGTTATGGTTTAGAAACATAACAATATTTGAAGTTATTGTCCATGGATATGAACTGGGCCCTTTGGGCCCTAAGCTTTTTAGTTCCACATCCCTATTCCCTTATTATGTGTGCTGAGTAACAGCTTTGGCCTGACAGTATTCTAGTTACTGCCCAGGCCATAGCTTGACCTTCAATAGGTCTTTACTCTCTAATGTTTGGCCAACAGGTTTGGTCAGGGGTGTGCCAGTCTACTTTATGGCTAGGCATGACCACCAGCCTGCCTAGTTATTCCCTACCCCCATTCTATTGCACTTCCGCTCATTCTTAGAACTTAAGTTCTGCCCCTCTCTTGTGAGACTTTCCTTGGGACCCTTGAGCTCCCTCTGAACTTGGACACCTGAGAGCTGGACCTTCCACACTACACAACTCAATTTTTTGATTAGCATCTTGGGTGTATGCACTGTCTGGGGTTCCTGAAATCCCTTGGATCTCTGAAACACCCTAGATGAGAGAAGGCTTGAAAATCTAGATCTCGGAAGTGGCTAAATCTCATATAATTAGACACTAAGTCTGAATTAGGCTGCTCGGATGCAGCTGATGATTACTGATGTATTTTTCAATTCCAGTTTTTTTATTTCTTTTTGTCTATAATAATTTGTATAAACTCAGGGATTTAGTAAAAAAAAAAGGGGAAGGGTTTACTTTTATGCACTTAGGGTAGAAATCATGCCTATAGGGATTTATTTATGATTTGTGCAACTCCCCACGTACAAAGCATGTCTATAGGATTCGACACTTGATTTCTGCAATAAAGCATTTAGATACCATGCCCATTGGAAATTGCATTGCTGCATGTAATAACATCATTAGGCAAACAATTAGGATTAAATAACCAATCATGTAGAAAATATGCTTATAGGAATTTATACTTCTGCATTCAATAATGTCATTAGGCAAATAACTAGGTCTAATACCAGAATTGCGTATAGTACCATGTTTAAAATACATCTTGTCTAAAGGGTTTAAATCAGTTAATGCATAGAGAGCATGCCTATAGGGACTTCGAGCCTAAGCCGTCTCCACTCATTCAAAATAGCCTTCACTTTTTCGAAAATTAGCATTTACTAAAATAGCGGATTTTTTTAGACAAATTTGCATTTTTGAAACTTCAGTAATTCCTTATTCCCAAATTAACATGCATGTCTTTCGAAGTTCAATTCCTTCCGTTAAACATTTTTTTCCGAAATAGTATACTTATTTCTGAAACTCCTCTCATTTCTGTACCCTGTAACTTTGCTCCATAATCAGTTTTTCTATTTTAAAACCAGTTATTCTATCGAACACTTAGACAAAAAAGATTAATTAATCAATCAGGCCGGTTTTAGACAAGTCCATTCGAGCGAGCCTAATGTAGACTTTCCGTCTAAAAATATGTGTTGAACCAGTCCGCCTGTCGATTTATTTAATTAAGACCAAATCAGTACGTGTAAGACATGCTAAAATCTATGACTTTTATCTGATTTAAGAAGGCTTATTTGAGCTTATTTGCTTATCTGCCTCCCCTTTATTTGCATTATGTGTTTTGATTGACGCCTTAGTATTTTATCATTTAAAAACTCCTAAAAGCCCCAAACCCCTCTCCCTTTAGGATTAGTAGTCCATTTGACTCTGGGACTGATAGGATTGCGACGGGTAATAGCATGCAATAAGTAACAACATTATTTCGCGATTTAATACCTTAACGAGGTGGGGAAGGGTAGACATGGAGATGATGATCACATGATAACATTATGAGTACGATTGACTACCGGTGTTGTGTGGACGATCCATGTATTTTACAAACCTAGGACCCTTTTCCCTTACATAATTATTTGTCAATTTTCAGATTCTGCATTCTCGTTTAATTATTAAAATTCCCCCTTTCTGATTTTTCACACTGCCCTTTCCTTAGAAACTTTTTCGCTCATTCACTTCCTTTCTTGATAATTGGTATTCATTATTTGATCCCATTTTTCTGCATTTAGACATCCATGCCAATAATTAAGGAGTCATCTATTCGAATTTCAGCATGTCTAATAACATTTATGCATACCTATCTGCAACTTTTATGTGAAATTGCCTTGTATTTTTACTTGCTTTAAAGTCACAATTGTAACATGGCCGAGAACCACACTAGTGGATCTTGAGGGGTGCCTAACAACTTCCCCTCAAGATAATTTCTATTCCTTACCCGAACTCTGGTCTTTCATCTCAAATTCTTTCTTAAAGTGTCATAATGCACTATAATCATTAGGTGGCGACTCTCCAGATCCAAAATCCAATTCCCAAATAGGAATAGAGTTGTCTTTCCCAAATGTCGTAAACCCGATTTTTCGCACTTTGGGGTGTTGGAAAAAGGGGGCGTTGACAGACATTTGAGAGAAATCTTATATAAATCACATGTAGAAAATGGTGTGACCAAGAAAACTTCGTATTTCCTTGACCAAAGTAGGTAGTGGCAACTTATCTATCGCAGCAACCTTAGCATGGTCGACCTCAATACCCTTACTTGACCCTAGATGCCCCAAAATTATACCTTTTTATACTATTAAATGGTGTTTCTCCCAATTTAGCACCAGATTCGTCTCCATACACCTTTTCAACACTCTTCTCATATTATTAAGACAGTCATCAAATGAACTTCCCACCACTGAGAAATTATCCATAAAGAGTTATATAATATCTTCAACCATATCAGTGAAAAAGTCCAACATACACCTCTGGAAAGTGGTCGATGCATTGCATAGGCCAAAGGACATCTTCCGAAAGGCAAAGATTCCATAAGGACAAGTGAATGTCGTTTTCTCTCTATCCTTAGATGCTATTGTGATCTGATTGCACCTAGAATATCCATCCAAAAAGCATAAATGAGACCTCACTGCTAATATATCCAATATTTGGTCTATGAACGGCAAAGGAAAGTGGTCTTTCCATGTGGCATTGTTAAGTTTTCTATAATCCATGAAAATTTGCCAATCTGTGACCATACGAGTGGAGATCAACTCATTATTTCTCATTTCGTACAACTGTCATTCCACCTTTCTTCGAAACACATTAGACAAGGCTTACCTAGATACTTTTCGAGATAATAACAATGATGCATGCATCTAGCCACTTAATCACTTTCTTCTTCACCACTTCCTTCATGGTTAGGTTCAACCTTCTTTGATGTTCCCTAAAAGGCTTATGCCCCTCTTCAATTGAATTTTATGCATACAAAAGGATGGGTTGATACCCTTAATGTCTGCCATGGTCCAACCAATAGCAGTCTTACATTCCTATAACATATGTAAAGTTGTTCTACATGTAGAACTAACAAACCATATGAGATAATAACAAGTAAAGTAGAGATAGGTCCTAAGAACGCATATCTGAGGTGGACTGGAAGTGGTTTTAGGTCCAACTATGGTGGCTCCTCTATTGAAAGCTTTGCAGGTGGTGTTTTTCTTTCTTCTAAGTGTATGGGTTTAAATTGAGGCTCCATTTTCCAGAATCCTTGACCTTCAAGAGACATAACCCACTCCGCTAACTATTCACCATCAACTTCTTTTAAATTCATCATGAAAGCTTCTAATGGGTCTCTAACATGGAGATTCTCATACCTCTCTTGTAGTATCACATCAACTGTCTCTACTAGCAAACAATTTGCAAACTTGTTGGGTCTCCTCATAGAGTGTTGAACATTGAATATTATTTCTTCATTGTTCAATCTAATTTTTTAGCTCTCCAGTCTGACAGTTAATCAATGCTCTCCTAGTAGCCAAGAATGGACTTCCTAAAACTATGGATAATTTTCTTCAACCCGACAATCAAGAATAACAAAACTAGCAGGAAATACAAAATTCCCTACCTGAATGAGTACATCATCCAGAATTCATGTTAGCCTTTTCACTATGCGATCCGCCAGTTATAACAATATTGAGGTTGGTCTAGCTCTACCAATTGCTAACTTTGTGTAGATTTCCAAAGGCAGAAAGTTAATACTGGCCCTCAAGTAGCACAATCCTTTAGCAAAAGTATAACTTCCAATTGTGCATGGGATTGTGAAACTACCAGGATCAGACAATTTTTGAGCCATAGGCCTTGTCACTACAACACTACAAGTTTGAATTAGAGTCACAGTAGGCATGTCTTGGAAGTCAAACTTTCGATACATCAAATCCTTTATCATTTTAGTGTAGCCTAGCATTCCCCTCAAAACATCTGTCAGAGGAATATTCAATTATATCTGCCTTAGTGTTTCCATGGATTTTATGTATTGACCATCTTTCTTTTGCTTTGCAAACCTTTGAGGGAACAGTGCCGGAGGTTGATTTTTTCTACTAATTTATGTCATTTCCTGATAAGAAATCTTTTCTAGTACCTTCTCCGGGAACTATTAAGTTTCTTTCTCTATACCCTTGTCCACTTGTACTTGTTCAATTACAACCTTTGTGAGCTCTATCGATTCATCGACCTCGAGTGGCATTGGAATAGGGGGTGCTGTTTCTTTATTAGATTGAGCAAATTCTTGCTCTCTATCCAAATCCCTTCCATTACTAAGACTCATTACCATTAACTAATTCAGGCTCTATTATTTTAGATTGATGTTTGTATCGGTTTGCAACATTCTTTATGGGAGATTGTTCAAATCCATGGACTACTGGCCTAACTGAGTCCAATGCCTTTAATATCCGAGTCATGTGTGACTAACTTTTCTTGCTTCTTTCCATTAGTCAGAATGAGTTGTTGCATCATGACCTTGATTTCTATCATATTATTATCTTTCTGTCTGGTCATCTTCTATTGATGAGGTTGTTGGTAAGCCAAATGTTTTTGGTGTTGTTGATTGTAACCCGGTTTCCTTTGATTGGCACAATTGGGACATTTGGTCGTGCTCTCCTAGGATTGTTATTGTATTGTTACTGGGCTGGGCTGTACTACTGATTCTGATGTCCCTATTGTCGTCTGCCTTGTCTCTGATCCCCAAAACTATTTATGTTATTCATGTCTTCTTTGAAGCCCCGATTATCACTTTCTCCACTCCATGAGCCAACATACGGCTGATTAATGCAAGGAGTGCATAGGCCTCCATTATTTGTGTCAATAATGTGAACCTCTTTCATCATTGTCTCATAAATTTTCTTTGTCAACAAACTCATATGTCATTAGAGTGGCTATGTTTTCTGCATTTGTAATATTTGGGTTAAGAGCAACAGAATACACTATTGGAGTGATGTTGTATCCTCCATCATCCAACCTGAATTTTGAGCCATGTTGTTAAGAAGACGATTACACTCTTTGAATGAATTTCTCAATAATGCACCCTCTACTGAAGCATCCACATTAGCATTTAGACTGTCAGCCAATCCCATATAGAATTTCTATCCTAGCATCTGATCCAGGATGCCTCGTGGGGACACTTCACCAACATACCCTTGAACCTTTCTCGGGTTTCTTTTAACGTTTCAGTTGGTTTCTGCATGAACTGTAATATCTCATCAATTTGCTTTGTGGTGGTATTGGGTGGATAGAACTTGATTAAGAAGTTCTTGACTAGTTGCTCCTAAGTAGCAATAGAGTTTGTTGGGAGTCATTTAGCCAAGTTTGAGCCTCTTCAATCGCTGAGAATGAAACATAAACAATCTGAATGCTTCGGGTGTCACATTCGATTGTCTTTGGGCGACACAAATTGATAGGAAATTCTTTCGATGTTGTTGTGGGTCTTCGATGTAAGACTCAGAGAACAACCTCTTGTTCTGCAGCAAATGCAGCATATTTTTTATAATTTGAAAAGTTTTCGTATGTATAAGGGACTGCAATTGCATTTCCAGATTGTCAGTGGTTGGTTGTGCCCAATGATATAGATCAACCTCCATCACAAGGGGTGCCATCACTCTAGTGTTTGGGTCAACTTGGTTATTTCTATTGTTCCCGTTGTTGTCCTCGATGTCACCCATTTCTATTTTGATTTATTCGTTTTGTTTTGATTGTTGTTTTCCCTTCTTGTTAGCCCGATTAAAAATCCTAGATGCTTTATTGGGATCTGAGAGACCTTCAAATAGTTCAAAAGTTCTCAAGGAACTTTTAGTCATGGACCTTAGGCATAAAAGAATTCAAACGTGGTAATTTTAATGAAAATATTTTTAGCACCATGAAAAATTGATCTAAACTAAAAATACTAGATATTCTTTCAAGTTATAACGTATAACACCGTTAGTTCTCCGACAATGGTGCAAAAATTTAATTACGCCCAACTATGCCTAATAAAAAGGATTAAGCGGTCACTTCAAAAGTAATCTGGTTCAAGAGTCCGGAGTCGAATCCTACAGAGAACTAACCTATTTGTTACAATTTTTCAGTATCACTAATGATAAGCTCAGTCAACTTTAAGAGTTCAAGACTTGATTTATGATTAATAAAAATTACTTGACTAAGAAAAAATGGCAATAAAAATTATTAACTAGCAAGAATAAGATTGAATCAAAGATAAAAAGATCTAGGCTTTATGATTTTTTCAATTATCGGATTAATTTCTAGCACGTTAGCTAGAAGTATTCTCACGAACTTTTCTAGCTGACAATTCGTACAGCTCATAATGATCACGCTAAAGCTTCATTATCTCTAATCCTACTTTTAAATCTAAGTAATTAATCTCTTAACTTACTCGAAAGTGGCGCTATTCAACAACAATCAAATCAAGTGTTCTCTCTCAAGTAACACAAGATAACTAGCCACAATTAACTAATAGCCTTTAAATTAACCACAAGAAGCATATATTTTAACAATTAGAGAGTAAAATGGCTCAATTATACCAATAGTAGTTAAGAATTCATCAAAATAATTGGTTCAATCAAACCTTAGATGACAGATTTAGCTACTCATAATATTATACAAGATTACAATATAAAAAGTCATAACGAACAATAGAAATATGAAGAAGAAAGTGAAAAACTCGTAGAAGAATTCTCCGCCTTACTCTTGTGTGATCTTGCCTCCCAAAATGTTGTGTGACCCTTCAAAAACAGTTTCAAGTTATATTTAAACCAAATACGTTTGATGTGGGGTGTCCCTGATCTCTCCTATTTCGAAAAGAAAAGGTTGAGTTGCATCCTGGACGTTGGTGCAACGTGCGACCCCTAGGCACACTCCCAACATTTTTTTCTTCTTTATTTCTTTCGCGTGCTGGGGGGGCGGTGCCAAAGTGCCATACACTGGTTTTGATTCAATTCCTAGATTATTTCGCACATATCTTTCATGCAATGTACCAATTGTGGCACGCTTCCAGCTCTTGCATCTCTACTCCCTTTTGCATCAAATAATCCAATTAATTCTTGCCAACTTCCATCCAAATTTGTTCCTCACACAACAAAAACGTAATGAACATATTTCACGTTTGTAACCATGTGATCTCCCATAACTCACACACAAAATAATATGAAACTATGCTGAAAATTGTGCATTTTTAGTCATTTATGAAAAGTCATTAACAATGATGTAGTAGCGCATTTTGTAAAGATTAATTATTGATACTAGACTACAAGTCTTTTCTAAATTACTGACTTCTATGAATAGTTGGAGTAGGAAATAGAGGCGGATTCAAGATTTGAAGGTTGAGGGTGTACTTTTAAATTCTACCAAAATTTGCTCTGTATATAAGGTGTTCAGTACTAATATATCACTATCTTCTATATATATATATATATATATATATATATATATTGCCGAACTTTACGGGCATCGAATATCTCTCTCTATGTATATATACTACGGGAAATGGACAAATTTTCAAAATTATTGATTGACTCTAGACTACAAGTCATTTCTAAATTAATTAGTGCTAACTTCTCAGAGAACTTATAAATAGTTGTCGTAGAACCATAATTATTAGTTGTAGTTACAGAATATCTATACGGATACACCTATAACTATATACTACGAGAAAATGGACAATTGACAAATGTCAAGATTTGTTTCAAGTATGATATATGGTGCCATAGTGTTAAAGTAGTTTTTAGTACGCGGTGCTTGTGCTTTGAATCCCTATTAATGACACACACACCTTTTCACTTTAACTTTATTAATACACCTCGATTTCATGTACACTCGCGTCGCCATTTGGAAAAACTATATAAAGGTTCACAACCACAAGTATGTGGATATTGTTCATTTACGGGATACATTTAAGACCAACGAGCATCAGCCAAATCCTTTCCTGAAAAGAAACCAAAAAATAGAAAAAACGATATATATATATATATATATTGATGACCTATTTTAAGTCGGCTGTGTTATCTTTAGCAAATTATCCTTCTGTTATTTGATAATTCGATCATTTCTGTGGTTAAACTCACATATTTTAACGGGTAATTGGCACAAGAGTAAAGCGCTTTTTATATTCTCCAAAGGAAAGAGTAAAGACATCAGTCTTTTTTCTGTATCATATTATTAAGACAAAAATATTGCATTAAAAGGTATAGTATTGTTCAAACTGCACAATGAACAACATATACATGACATAATTAAACCCCACCAAGATATAGAAGTAAAACCCTTACATCAAAGGGAAGACACACACACACACGGATTATTTAGGTGCTCAGTATTAGAGGATAGAGCAAGCACACGAAGCTCATAACTTATATTTTAGAAGAAAAACAAATTAAAGAGAGGTAAATATATATTATGAGAAAATTAGAAGAAATGATGTTTCTTCTTTCCCTCAGCTTCCTCTTCTTCTTCCTTGGCTTCCTTCTTTTCATGGTGCTCATGAAATGCAAATCCACCAGACCCAACTGCAGCAGCTGCTGCTATTTCTTCTTCTATCTTGTGTTTGCGTGCATGTTCTGGATCTTTCTCTTCCTTGTGCTTCTCATGCTGAAATTTCCATACCAAAATGTGGAGGAAACAAAAAGGAACAATTAACAACTCTATTGATCTTTCCAGATATGACTGATTGATAGTGCAAATTCTTTTTACAATATCTAAAGTAAAAATCAAAATTTTCTTGAAATTGATCCATAAAATTTGACTATGAGTCTTATCTCTTTGATATGAAACTCGTTTATTTTTAGTCGGTCTTAACAAGAATGATACATTCCTATATTTAGTAACAACTCAACTTTAAACTTCTCCTTTTAAATGATTTCTAGCCAAACAAATTTATATGGATTATTTTAAACCATAAATTTCAAAAGTTATCTTTTATTTCTTAAACTCGGCATGAAGTGAGACGGAAAGAGTAATAGTTTCTCTTATTCTCTTAGCTACTAATATCAGTTTTTATGAAAATTTGACTTTCCGGTGAATTGCATTTTCAAGACATCTAACAAATTGTCACTGACTTTTATCAGACAACAAATAATTTTGTGACCTAGCTGATACAATAGGTAAAATTCAATGACTTTAATTAACGAGATAAAATAATTTTGTAACTTTACTGATACAACAATATAGAAGTTAAAACTGTAAAATAAAACCATTGTATGAAAACTTACCAAGGCAAAGGCACCAGCAGCAGCAGCCCCAAACCCTCCCACGAGTTCAAGATGCTTGTGGTGCTTTTTCTCTTTCTCATAATCCTCACCAGTTTTGCCTTCATCAGTAGTCTCTTCAAAATTAGTGGTCTCAGATGAGTAGACAGCTCTTTTTCCATAGGTATCTCCTTCACCATAATTAGTTTTCTCTCCATAGGTAGTTTCAGATGGAATATCTCCATAGCCAGTCTTGTTTTCATAGCCACTATCTCCATCGCTAGTCTTGTTTCCATAGCCACTATCTCCATAGCTAGTCTTATTTTCATAGCCACTATCTCCATAGCTAGTCTTATTTTCATAGCCACTATCTCCATAGCTAGTCTTATTTTCATAGCCACTCTCGCCATAGTTACCTCCCTCACCATAACTAGTTTTCTCTCCATTTCCACTTTCTCCATAGCCAGTTTTCTCACCATATTTGTTATCCCCATAGTTATCTTCCCCACCATAGCTAGTTTTCTCTTCATATGTATTCTCTCCATAGGTAGTTTTTTCAGTATCACCACCATATGGAGTTTCTCCATAGGTAGTTTTGTCTTCCTCCTTGTCCTTGTGGTGGAAGAGACCGAAGTGGTGCTTCTTCTCTTCAGACATTTTGGTAATAGAAGTGATAGTAGATGAGTTTTGAAAAAGTAATAGTACAAGATACTTGGGTGCTGTAGGGATGTTTTCTCTTGTTAATATTGTGTGTTATTTATAAGTGTTGGTTATAACTAGCTAACCTATGATTTGGAACTTGAATTAGTTGATGTGGGAACTAATTTGTTTGTCCAGTGTGTACGAGTTCTAATCCAATGTTCACACCTCATTGCATGAAGGAAGTTTGTTACGTAGATTTATCAATCTAAGTGGCGAAAATCAATCAATGCTTACTTGTTATACGGATATGATAGATGACTCGCATGCATATTCATTTATTGAGTTATTTAGTGATATCTAGGAATGGCAAACGGGCGGGGCGGGGCGGGGCAGATATGGTTCGGGTCGAAAACGGATAATGAAAAAACGGATCAATTATTCTACCCAACCCATATTTAATATGGATAAAAAACGGGTTACCCATATTATCCATGACTTCTTGTATATGATCACTTTTTAGAGAATTCTTAATCTCCCTAACTTGGGTACCCCCAATTTGAGGCTTTACAAATGTTAAAATTAGATCCATTGGTTTTTTATTGGTTACTCATTGGTTATCCATTTTCGAAATGGATAATATGGTTCTTATCCATATTTGACCCGTTTTTTAAAAGTTCATTATCCAACCCATTTTTTATTGGATAATATGGGTGGTTAACTATATTCTTTGAACCATTTTGTCACCCCTAGTGATATCAAACTTTTTTTTTCATTAACTGCTTTAACTAACTACTCCCAGCGTTCCAATTTATGTGAACCTGTTTGACTGGGCACAGAGTATAAAAAAAAAATGAAGACTTTTGGAATTTGTGGTCCTAAACAAGTTCAAATTGGCCTCAGAGTATTTGTATGGTTATAATTAAAGCTTATCATTAAGGGTAGAGTTGTAACTTTAAGCTAAATTGTTACTAAATTTAGAAAGGGTTCATTCTTTTTGGAACAGACCAAAAAGAAAATAAGTTCACATAAACTGGAACAGAAGGAGTATATATATATATATATATATATATATATATATATATATATATATATAT
>MU675384.1:162486-206742 GCA_026770625.1 Nicotiana glauca
ACAACCGACCCCATGTGCTGGTAAGTGCCTGGCCTAACCCCGGCAAAGTAGTGACGAGGCTAGACAGGACTTATCACAATTAACCTGTACAGATATACGTGCAATAACAGGAAATACACGAATTTAAACAACTAAGAGGGAGGGAAGCATGTTGTGGGGTACGACAGTTTAAATATAGAAATTATCGGGTAAGAAATGAAACCGTACAATAACAAATGATAAGGAAAACACAGGAAAGCCCTACATACAAAAACAATATACTTGATCCATACTCCGTCGCGGCGCGCAACCCGATCCTCATTTCTCAACATATTACATGGTAGGCGTACCACTCGATTCTATTTCATAATTTCACGTGGTAGGCATACCACTCGCTCCCATTTCATAATATCACGTGGTAGGCGTACCACTCGATCCCATTTCATAATATCACGTGGTAGGCGTACCACTCGCTCCCATTTCATAATATCACGTGGTAGGCGTATCACTCAATCCCATTTCACAATATATAAGTGGTCTGGTGCCACACGATCCCATTTCTTACAACACAATAAACAACTAATCCCGGCAAGGGAATAAGATAATATAATAAGCTATCCCGGCAAGGGAGATCCAGCTATAACCAAACTTATTCAATTTCTACTTAACACATTTAAATCAAGGCTCGGTCTCAACAATTACCAGCTCATTGCTTAAAGATTTCCAACCAAGTCCTCATAAATGATAATTTAGAATTCGATAATTTAGCAATCCAGGACTCACGGTCATGCTCGACACCAGTGTATAGATACTCGTCACCATGCCTATACACCGATTTCACATAGCACGTACAAATAATATCCTAATTCTATTTCCTCAAGCCAAAGTTATAACAAACACTTACCTCGGTTCGAAAATAACAATCAAGCCTCTAACACCGCCTTTCCTCTAGAATCCAACTCCGAAACAACGATATCTTGCCATAATTAGCTCAATATTATCAATAATGGCTTAAAAACACAATTCCATAGCATAGAAATGAATTTTCTATCATTTATCAAAAAATACCAAAATCCTACCGCGGGCCTGCATTTTCCAAACTCGAGGCTCGGACCAAAACCCAATCACCCATAACCCCACGAGTTCAAATATGTAATATGTTTAAGATTCGACCTCGAATTGAGGTTGAATTGCCCAAACTTCCAAAAGCCCTAGTTCTACCCAAAACCCCCATCTTACACCCTAAATTACATGTTTTAGGTCTAGGAATTCAAGAGATTTTGATGGAAAATGAAGAAAACGAGTTAATTAATACTTACCCAAGGAGATTTGGTAAAGAAGAGCTTGAAAGATCCCTAGTTGCTATTGGAGAAGATAGAGTTTGAGAAATGGGGTGAAAATCCCGTAAGTGTTCTGTTTTAGGCTTTTAAATAACTGGGCAAAATTTGTGCTATGCGTTCGCGATATTTTGTCGCGTTCGCAGGATTCTATGCGAATGCATAGAAGGAGATTGGAGGGGGTTTGACTTGGTCCACGCATTCACGAAGGGTATGTATGCGAACGCGTTGAAGAGGGGCTCAAGTCTATGCGAACGTGGTGTACAGTCCGCGAACGTGATGAAGGAAATTGCTGGGGTCTGAATTTAGCTTACACGTTCGCGAGGGACAAGACGCAAACGCAAAGGGGAAAAACACAGAACTACACAAATGCGAACAAGCTAATGCGAACGCGATGAAGAAAATCCCTGAGTGAAAATTGCAGAAAATCTGCTACCCTTTTAAGTGTAAAACTAACCCGAACCACCTCCGAATCACTCCCAAGCCCCCGAGGCTCCCAACCAAACACACACACTAACTCAATATCATCCTATGAACTTGCTCGAGCGATCAAATCGCTAAAATAACATCAAAATCAAAGAATCAAACCCCAAAACTCATAATTTTCATTTCAAAGTTCATAAACTTCCAACTTTAGCTATTTAGGTCCGAAACACTTCAAACGACGTCCGATTTCGACCAAATTTCACAGAAAGCGCTTAACGCATATTTAAGATCTGTACCGGGCGTCGGAATCAAAATACAAGCCCGATACCTATATTTTCTAACTCATTTTCATTTACATTTTTCCTTATTAATTTCATAAAACAATTTAACAGAAAAATTTTTTTACCGGGTTTCTGGAACTCGGATTTCAACTTCGGGCACATGCTCGAGTCCCATATTTTTTTAGGGACCTCCCGGGACCATCACATCACGGGTCCTGGTCCGTTTACCCAAAATGTTGACCAAAGTCAACTATATCAATATTAATATCATAATTCTTCAAATTTTTCACAGAATTTACATATTTTAACATAAAAACTTTCCGCCTTCGTGCTCGAACTGCGCACGCAAATCGAGGTAACCATCAGCGAGGTTTCCAAGGCCTCGGAAGCGTGGAGAAAGGGAGAAATACGGTAATGACCCTTTGGATCGTCACAAAGGCCGAAGGGCACGATGATAAAGGATTCTAGTCATCGAATAGGTTCATTTCTGATAGAAAGATTAATCAAGTTATCCCCAATTGTCCAATTACAATTTTAATATCACCCTAGTGGAACTACTGTCAGCCATGAGAAATATTACGGAAATTAGGTTCCCAAAATTGATCTGATCGGATCCTAGGCAAAGGGATCCTAATGTATAGTGTGAATTCTATTGGACTCACGACAATAGGGCTAGGGACTGTCGGCATCTTCTTAAAGAGGTGGAAATGTTGTTGAAGAATGGTCACCATAGGGAATTATTAAACGATTGCATGAAAAACAACTTTGGGAGAAACGGGTGTATTGCAAAACCATTAAAACCAGCAGTAGGGTCTCCTCGAATGACAATCAACATGATCTTCTGAGGAGACAAAGTAAACGGGGTGACATTTTTAGCAGTAAAGAAGACTAAGATATCAATGACTCATGGCAAGAGGATCCGAGAAGGCTAAAAAGATGACATCACCTTCACAATGAAAGATGCCTATGGACTTCTCCTACCGCAAAATGATACTTTGGTAAATTCTTTTAATATTTTAGATTTCAATATTAAGCGTGTTTTGGTTGATCCGGGAAATTTTGCCAACATAATACAAGGGAGAGTTCTGGAGCAAGCAAAGTTAACTGGGAACATCATTCCTGCAACAAAACTTCTAGCTAGCTTCAACATAACAAGTGTGACAACCCGAGGAGAAATTTTTCTGCCTACACATACCGAAGGTGTAGCAAAGACCACCATGTTTGAAGTTGTAAATGTCTATATGGTCTACAATGTAATCCTTGGAAGACCGTGGATACATAAAATAAAGGTCTTACCTTCAACCTACCACTAACTATTAAAGATCCCAACACTAGAAGGGATCAAGCAGATCAGAGGAGATCAATCGGCTGTAAAGGAGATGAATACATTAACTGTTTCTAGCAGCAATGGAAAAGAAACTAGCAAATAGCAGTTACCGGAACCAATGCCTTCTCCCATCCAAATTGAAGATGGTAAAAATGAGAAGTCATCAAAATTATATCAGGCACCGAGGTCTTTTCAGGTACTAGAGGAGATGGATGCGAACAAGTCAACAGCAGAAGAGTTCATACAAGTGGCTTTGTTTGAAGAATTTATGGAATGAAAATTTCATTTAGGAACGGGGTTGAGTCCCGGACTCAAATTGAAACATATAAATTTTCTTAAATCTAAAGATGATTGCTTTATATGGTCGCATTCAGATATGACAGATTTTGCATTAGATTTGGAGGTCTCCAAACTTCGTCTGGATCCAAACTCCCAACAACTGATAGAGAAGGTAAAAAATAAGTTTGTTAAGGAAGAGGTAACCCGATTACTTAACGTCTGTTCAATTCGAGAGGTAAAGTACTCGGAGTGGCTAGCTAACGTAGTAGTGCCATAGGATGTGTGTAGATGATAAGAATTTAAATAAGGTGTGCCCCAAAGACTTTTTTCCATTGCCGAACATTGAACAAAGGATTAATACTACAACTGAGCACGAGTTAATGAGTTCTCTTGATGCTTATTTCTAGTATTATCAAATTAGGATGGACCCAGAAGATCAAGAGAAGAAATCTTTGATCACAAACTTTACCACATATTGCTATAAGGTGATGCCTTTTGGGCTTAAAAATGTGGGAGCCACTTATAAGAGGCTCCTTAATAAGATATTTCAAAAATAGATAGGTAAGACGATAAAAGTTTATATTGACGACATGTTAGTTAAGTCTCTTTATGCAGGAGATCATCTGGAACATCTCTAAGGGATGTTTGACATTTTGAAAAAGTACAATATGAATCTCAACCTGAAGAAGTATGCCTTTGGAGTGGGTTCCTATAAGTTCCTGAGGTTTTTGGTCTCTCAAAGAGGAATCAAGGGACACCCCAATAAAATCAAAGCCATCGAGGATATCCCGAACCAGCTAATAGGCGTGAAGGAAAAAATATATTAACTGGTAGGTTGGTGGCTCTAAGAAGGTTCATCTCGGATCTTCAAAAATTTCCATCACTTTTTTTCACTTTTGAAAAAGATAAATGACATCGTATGGACTCTGGAATACCAACATGCACTTAAAGATGTAAAAATGTACCTATCTAGACCTCCGTTGTTGTAGAAATCGGGAGATGGTGAGCAACTATTGATTTATCTAGCGGTTTCAAAAGTTGCGGTAAGTGCCATTTTGGTCCGGGAAGAAGATGG
This sequence comes from Nicotiana glauca, assembly GCA_026770625.1. NCBI lineage: Eukaryota > Viridiplantae > Streptophyta > Magnoliopsida > Solanales > Solanaceae > Nicotiana > Nicotiana glauca. The sequence goes on from MU675384.1 coordinate 167,191, forward strand.
TATGCAATTTTCCATTTATTACATTAGTGAAATATTATCAGTAGCAGACACACGCTATCCTCACCTTGAAAAGCTAGCCTTAGCTCTTGTAGTTGACTCTCAAAAGCTTAGACCTTATTTTCAATATCATCTAATAGCCATTGTGACAACCTTTCCATTAAGGAATGTCCTTCATAAGCCTGAGTCGTCAAGTCGTTTGGCTAAGTAGTCAGTCGAAGTTTGCAAATTCGATATTAAATACAAGCCCAAGATTACAATTAAGTAACAAGTTTAGGCAGAATTTATGGTTCATTTCAGTTCGGAATTAATGCCTTTACTGCTAAAGAAGCATCGCTGGCATCGGGAATGGTATCAAGAATCTGACCTTGTTTACAAGTGGAGCCTCCAATGGAAAAAGTTTCGGTTCCGACGTAATTTTAATCATTCATTTGAGGAAAAACCTAAGGAAGGCCATTAGAATTTTACCATTAACTAAAAACAAAGCCAAGTATAAGACTTTGGTTGCAGGACTTGAACTAGCTCGGGGACTAGGTTACATGGTCATCAAGATAAAATGCGACTCCTAGCTAGTGGTAAATTAAGTGTATAGAATTTTCGATACCAAGTAGTAGCACATGCAACAAAAATTGAACAAGGTTCAACCAGTACTTGCACGATTCAGAGAGTGGTCAATCGTCCACATTCCAAGGGAGGAAAATCATAAGGCAGACGCATTGGCCAATTTGGGTTCATCCACAAAGACGGAAGGATTTGATTCCGATTTGGTCGTTCAATTACTATATTCGATGTTGGATGTGGACGACTACTGTGAATTTTATTCAACAAACTTAATATGGGATCGTAGGAATGATTTCATTGAATATCTAAGACATGAAAAATTTTTAGAAGACCCAAAAGAATCCTTGGCATTACGGACCAAGGCGACTCGTTATTGTCTTTTTGATGGACAGTTTTATAGGAGATCGTTCCAAGGGGCATTGTATATGTGTCTAGGGACCTCACAGGCTGAATGAGTGATGATAGATGTTCATGAAGGATTATTCAGGAACCATTCTGGTGCAGACTAATTAAATGTCAAGTTTGTCAGAGCTGCCTACTATTGGCCCCGGATGTAGCAAGATGCGAAGATATTTCCACAAAAGTGTGATAAATGTTAGCGCCATGCACAGTTAGTGCAATGACAGGTATAACTTTTGCATTCGTTAGTGTCACCGTGGCCATTGATGGAATGGGGAATGAACATAGTCGGTCCCTTTCCACTGGAACCTTCCAAGGTAAAAAAAAATTTAGTTTTAAATTATTATTTTACTAAATGAGTTGAAGCATGCGCTTACTAAAAGATCGGATAATGAGAGATGGTCGATTTTATATAGGACTATAATTTTTCGATTCAAAATACCAATAGAAATTAGTTGTTACAACGGACCACAATTCATAGGTTCCAAACTTGCAATGTTTTGCAAGGATTGAAGATCAAACAAGTTACATATTTACCATAACACTCAAGTTCTAATGGATAGGCGGAGTCGACTAACAAGGTAATTATTCAAACCATAAAAAGAAGCTAGAAGATGCAAAAGGCAAATTGCCAAATGAGCTACCGGGTGTGTTATAGGCATACCGGACCACGATAAAGTCGAGCACATATAAAACACCCTTTTCACTTCAATACAGTTTAATGTTTTTGATACCGGTGGAAGTGGGTGAACTGACCATGAGTTTTTCCCAAGCAAACAAAAAAGAAAACAATGAATCATTGCTGGATAAATTAGATTTGCTAGAAGAGCAACAGGATCCGGCATATGTAAGGATAGTGGCACAAAAGCAAATGATGCAAAGGTATTATAACCGCAGAGCGAATCTATGATATTTCAGTGTTAGGGATATGGTTCTAAGAAAAGTCACCCAAACTACTCGAAACATTAATGCTGGAAAGCTAGGACCAACGTGGGAAGTACCTTACCGGATTTCAGCTATAACCCGTAAATGTTCGTATGAATTGGAAGATTAAGATGGAGTCAAATTGCCAAGCAATTGGAACATGACTCACCTCAAAAGGTAATATTGCTAAAGATCCTTGCTAGTACTAAAAGTATGCTCTACACTCTTTTTCTCTTCGACCAATTTTTGTCCCAATTAGATTTTTCTGGAAAGGTTTTAATGAGACAATAATATAAAGCATAATATGAAGGAAGGGTCATCGGCAAATGAGGGACTTCCAGAAATAGTTTTATATAGATCAACCCGTAAGGCAAACAAGTTCTGGATGGTTAAGTAATCTTTGGCTTGTTAACATCAGGAAGTAGATTATTTAACCATCCCCAAGGTATTTCTATTAATGAGACAATAATGTAAAGATACTACGATGTGTCATCAACGAATGCAAGACTTCATTGTTCTAATTCTCACACTTAGAATCCGAACATTAGTGATAATAATACATGTCAAAGCACTAAAAGCGTTACAAAGATCGGGGACTAGTAGAACCGGGATCAATATCTTATCAAGGCCGGGGACTACATGATCAGCCTCGCAAAAATAAGTTGTACAATTTATCCACCTAAATTGGAACCTTTATTTACTTAAGCAAATGAATGTTTATGTAAATATACTTTTAAAGATAGAGGGAATAAATCAAAGTTCTTTTATTTTTATCTTATTAATTTATTTTATCTTTTGTGAGTTAACAAAAACTTTAAATGCTTGTGCCGGAATGGACATGAAACGTCTCGTCATAAACACGAAGGCTCTCTCTTATGAAATCCTCATAGTAAACGGTAGATTCTCGAAGTGTTTATGCCTAGAATCAAAAGCTATCATATGTGAAAATATTCCTGAAGCTTTGTCAGTTGATGAAAAAGAATATTCTCTTGCATAATACTTAAGTAAAAGGTTTCTTTTATTAAATAAATTGAAAAACTAGTGGAAAGTTTTGGCACAATTACAAAATGTAATGAAAAATACATCAGTTCTTGCTTCTAGAACCCAAAGTGAGAGAAAAGCCTTCATTTTCTTTATTAGGAGAAGGTTATTCCACTTTCGGTTTGAGCCCTTCATCTTCTTTAGACTCTCTCTCGGATCCCGATTACTCGGAGTTAGTATTCAAAGACTCGAAAGTAATGGACCACGTAGGGAGATTCTCGTGAGCAGTTGTGTCTAGCTCCCGTGCCTTAGAAATACATTCGTCAATGTTAGCAATGCCCTCTTTGGCCTCCTACAATGTCTTCCTCTTCGTATAATAAATGGAATTGGTTTTCTCGAAGAAGAGTGAATTCTCTTAGTCTTAAAGTTTAGCTCAGAATCTTTTAATCTTGGATTAGAGCTTTTCATTTTCAGCTTTCATAATGTTGATTTTAGCGTCTAGCTCGACATAGGTTCTTGAATGGAGTTGATTCTGCTGCATGATCCTTTTGAGTCTTTCCTCCATTCTCGCCCTATTCTCCTTGGCAGCATTGGCCTCCTCAGTTTTGGAGCGTAAGATAGCTTCTAAGTTATTAACTTGTTCCATAAAGGTAGACTCGAGCTAGGCAGCAACAGTCACAATATCATGAAGTTCAACCCATTTAGGCTTTGGTTCTATAAGGTTTTCATGTATCTGGGCGGGGATGCCTAGCTCTAAGCTACTCTATTTTGTTTGGACTGCTGCAATCGGGCCTTGAGGTCATCCATTTGAGAAATTTTTGCTCCAATCTTTCTCTAAGGCCAGTGACTTCAAGTAAATAGCGAGATCCACCGGCTTGGAAAGTATATGGCACTCCATCGAAACCGAAAGAATGTCACTTTGTTTTCCGTGAGAGTCTTGAGTGGGTACCCAATAAGTATTTCTCAAATTTTCTTGGTCAGGATACTGTGGAGAAGGGGCATTCCCTACTTGTTCAATTGGGTTCGGTGGAGAAGAAGAAGTAGGTGTGGATGGAGAAGAAGTTATTATCAGCTTAAAAGTTGACAGTGCAGGAAGGTTAGGAATTGAAATCCTTTAAGTAGAAGCAATTGTGGGAATCCAAAAATGAGGTGTAGCGTTTTCGGATATTGCTATTTCATGCCCTCCAAGAGTTCCTGAACTTCCTTTGGGGGTGGATTTTAAAGCTCCCTCGACTGAGCATTCGGTTGAACTGATGAAGATCTTTTTCTTCTTTGAAAGGGGGTCTCTTCACCATCAAGATCTTCTTCATCATCAATGATCATTGTGGTTGGTCTGGTTGGTATTTTATTATTGTCTTCTCCTGAGTACCAGCCGTGGAGATACATTTCCTTTTTGGTTGCTTATTTTTTGATTAGAGACTCTAAGAGGAGACACCTTCAGTGGAGGCGCAAGTACATTCACGAGCACTCCTCTGGTTAAGGGCACTTTACAGTACTCGTTGAGCTTCACTGTCGGGACACATAATGGATCCTTGAGAAAGTCCTGTTTGGCACTAGAAGTTAAATTGTTTGCAGAATGTATTAAACAACTGAAATAAAGGAAGAAGAATTTTTATTTACCATGATTTTGGCCATTCCACCCGTATTTGGGAGTCATTTCCTTCCACCTTTAGGATTATGGTATTGTGATATCCAAAATTTCTTGTACCCATCAGTCCAAATCTTGAACCGGTGGAGGCTCGCAGTAAGTGGCTGGAATGAAGAAATTAAAAAGTTAGCAAACAAAGAAGATTTCTTTTTACAAGGAAAGGAAGCAAATACCCGAAAAACTTACAGAAAATATTTCATGATTCGGGCGGGATGATATCTCTGGTAGCAAGACAACAAATTGTTCCATCCATCCACGGTCAGTGTCGTTGTCAATGCTGATAAGAAGAGCATGATGACCACGTTTTCTAAGATTTAGCATACCTCCACAAAAATCCTTTTGGAGTAGAGGTTCATCATATATGCAAGAGTTAGGGTTTCCTCGGTCTCAGAACACCATTGGTGGCAAATCATCGTATGCCACACAAATAGGCCTACTTGTGCCAAACATACTTGGTATCGATGGGAAAACTCTAAGATTATTGCGTCAGTTCCTTCACCCGCTCTCAGAGTTAAAAGGCCCAAAGTGAAAGGGTATGCGTAAACATAAATGACACTTGGCTTGGAGAAGGTAACTCTTTCTACCCTTCTTTGGGGGTGAGGATTTCAACGTTGTTCCAATGTTATTCCTCCTTCATTACAAGGACTCTAGGAGGACAAATGGAAGAAGAGTACCTACGAACAGGCTAGAACCTATCACTTTTAGAATTTGAAGGTGCTTTTTGTTATTGAAGGCCAAATTTCATATTAAGTTTAAGGGTTATGATGGAGCTCACGGTGGGAGGTTCAGACACAGCTTCAACTTCCTTTGTTTTTGTTTTCTTTAGGGGCCTTTCGAAGAAAAGGCGAGGTTTTCCGAGAATAGTAATGCTTGAAGACATGTTTTTGAAGAAAAGTTTTACCAAGAAAGTTGAATGTCACAAAAGGGCTCTAAGGAGAATCGAGGATGAAGAGGGAGTTGGTTAAGTAAAGAGTAAAAATGATGACTAGTGGAGACGTCACAGACGATAAAAATTGTAGTCATGAGTACCTCGAATATCAGTGAAAATATTTACTGAATCACGAAGCGACATGTATTTGGGTCATTAAATGTGATAAAACATGTGTCCTTTCAAATGTCAGAGACCGTTCAGAAACTTTTTCGGCAAGAAAAGAATTCTTATCTACTTTCCGGTAACACTAAGTTGCATTACCAAAAAGTAGGGGGACTATCTGTATGGGGTAAAATAGGTTAATGACAGTTGAATAAATGACAAAGTAACACGTAGAACTAAAGACAGATGGGACATGAGTCAGCAAATAACCGTCACTGGATGTAAGCATGCAATCGATGTTGAACGAATTCCGAAAATAGAGTAGCAGTAACGAAGATTCAAAGCATTGTCATCGGATATCATTCAATGAGCAGCAGTTACAAAAAATATCTGCATTTATAACCAACCATTATGCATCCATCAATAACAGTTTTATTCTCATTCAAGAGAAACTTGCTTTGGGGATCTTGTCTCACCAAATAGAGCTATGTATAAAAGGATTATCATCCATTGTAGGGACGGAAATATTATATTAGGGGTGTGCATTCGATTTATCGATTCGATTTTGACTCTTATCGATAATTACTTATCGATTATCGATTTGTACATATGCTTATCGTTATCGTTTCAATAAGGTTTCGATTTTTTCGATTTCGATTTATTAATTTTTGGGGCTTATCGATTCGGTTATCCATTACACCAATAAGAAAATTTGTGGGATTCCATGAAAAGTATATCGCTATAAACACGTCTAACTAATATGGACAAAAAGAAGCTAAAATAAGACGAACACCGTTTATAACATAAAAATTGTGTCAATAGACATATGCAACGAAACTAAAGTAAGGGATCAAATATATGCCACCACCACTCTAACAGTATTAAAAAAAATAAAAATACATCATCACTGCTAATTCTATTTTCCATTAATTTGAACTTTATTCCCTTCAGCTTTAAATATGATCATTCCTTAAATGTGGTAGATGAAATAATTAGGGGTGTGCATTCGATTTATCGATTCGATTTTGACCCTTATCGATAATTACTTATCGATTATCGATTTGTACATATGCTTATCGTTATCGTTTCAATAAGGTTTCGATTTTTTCGATTTCGTTTATCGATGAACCGATAACAAATAATCGATTTGATTTATCGATAAACCGATTCGAATGCAAACCCCTACATTATATACACAAAAAAGCTATATTCTGCTCTCATTTTATAATATTGTTATCAGTCTTTGTTCTTGAATTTTGTCTGCTATCAAGAAAGAAAATTAAGCAACATAACATTTTTTTTTAAGAATTTGTAATCTTCCACCAATGTCATGTTATATGTAGATTTATGATCCCATAAGAAGCACAAAATAAAAATATATTATCTCGTTAAAAGCAGAAAATAAGAGCAAAAAAACCAAAAAATCAATAGCAATTTCTTTCATTATCCATTCTAATGGAATTAAAAACATCGCCAGCTAACTAACTTCATATGGCTTCGATACAATACACTGAAAACTATTATTATCTCCCCTACAAAAAACGTAAAAGTTTGAAATCACAAATGGAGATCTCGAGTACCTTTGAACCGAAATTCCAACTCATCTCCACACATGAATTGCTTGATATTAATCTTTTTCATAACTATACCATATTAAAGTATGGATAGCAATAAAAAAAGGTCGGCATTATGATTAGGACCCATATTTTGGAATCTGTTGAACATTGAGGAGTGTCGGCAAACTTGTTAGGTATATTCAGTCGAACAGTTTCTTTGCTTGCCTTTTATTTGTTGGTTTATTATCTTTCTCCTTCCAACTGCCATTCTAATATGATATTAGTAATATCTGAACATGGAAAAGGAAGGAAAATCATTCTTTTCTTTTTACCCTATCACGAGGATTGTATATTGTTAAAATCGTATGCTTCCGAGGTCTTTTCTAAGCCTGGGTCCGGATGAGATCGAGTTTGAACGTGATGGGCCAGACTCGAGATTGAAGATAGAATGCAAGGACCGGAGATAGGAGTATGAGGAGCATCGAAGTTGAATATGTTCGACCTCAAAATAGTACCGTTGTGGATTTGTAACAGAATGTGCTAGATCCGTGCCACGTCCCCAAGATCGTAGCGCAAATCCTAGAATAGGATTGTACGATTTCGTATTAGGCGGTCAGACAGTTGTACCAAGAATATTCCTTACTGTAAATAGAAATATACCTTATTTAGGAGTTCCCCTATTATATAAGGGAATCCCAATCAGTTGTAACATCATCTGATCATTGAGTAAAGAATTTACTTTCTACTTTTTGCGTGCTGTTCATCAGAATTGTCCTTTAGCTCTACTATTCTTTTTTTACTTTTTTTGCTCAATTGCTCTTATCGTTCTAAACTAAGCTCGAGGTCACCGCTCTCGAGTTACATTGGTTTAATTTATTTGTCTTTTTCATTTCTACTTTATATTTTTTGATTGTTAATTAGTATTGAACTAAATCACATATCTTTAAAACCACAAATCAATTTTAATTGTTATTCGTTCAAAATATACAAGGATCAATATTATTTGCACTTATCATTTAACGCGATTCCAACCTTCTATTCATGGGTCGATGGTGGACGTACTCAAATACTAAAGCAACTTCACTTGTCTAGATTATTTATCTTTTCTTTTTTACTTTTTCTAAGCATCTGATATCGAGACTACTAATTTGATTAATTTAAATTTATATGATTGGACCACGAAAAAAGTAAACCGTTTTAATGGCACTGGAATATCACTTTCCCTTATCCTTGTCAGTACGAAAACACTCATCGTGCCATGATCTTACAATAATATAAACTTATAACAATATAAATGAAATGGCACGGCATCACCCTTCGTACTTTTAATCTCAAGTGATGTGGCACGGTATCACCTTTCGTGTTTTTACTCTCAAATAACATGACACGGCATCACCCTTCGTTCTTTTACTCTCAAATAATATGGCACGACATCACCTTTCGTGCTTTACACTCTCCCTCACATGATAATGTATAAACAATGGCACGGCATCACCCTACGTACTTTACATTCTTCCTTACAAAACATGTGTATATCAATGACAAACAACGCATGGAGCATAAATAACATCAAGGAGAGTGTTTAAACGAACATTCCAAACAAATCCCAATCACAACTTTTCAAGCCAATGATGATTCAATAAACCCTCAAGAACCGCATTATAAAGTACTTCCACAAATCTCTAAAATGATCAACAATACAAGTACATAATCTAGTATCTCTGGAAGATCGGTTGTAGCAATGTATTAATAACTACGCATAGAATAACCGAATTAGACACATTAATATATTCCTAGAATTACATCAAATTTTATCAAGTTATAATAATTTAAGTCTTGATTTCAAATGTTTAATACTATGTTCTTAGGATTTAAGAGTCAAGTAAGGCATGGATCAAGAAGGTCACGTAATTGTACAAGACACAATTATACATAATCTATCCCCAAACATGATTAACCCTGGCATATACATATACGCTCGTTACCTTATATATCTATCAGCCCCGCATGTAGAAAATAATGTCAAATAAGAGAAAAATTTCCTCAACGAAGATAGGCAAGACACTTACATCAATTTAGCTAATTAAATACTAAATTTAGCTTTTTTTCCTTCATAAATTCGCCTCCGCTTGGCTCAATCTAGCCAACGACGACTTGAATACATCACACAATGTAAGAGAAACAATTTCAATTAATAAAGTTATGATTTTTATTAAATTTCTAAAAAGTCAACAAAAGACAAACCCCGGGCCCACCTGGTAAAAATCCGGGTCCAAGGATAGGTCATGACTACCCATAGCCTCCCGAATCTAAATATACATTTTGTTTTCAAATTCGAGTCTTATTCAACTCTCAAATTTTTACTTTTCAAAACTTTGACAAATTCCCCAATTTTTTTCCTAGATTTCTCGTGAATTTTTGTTAAATCTTATATAAAATCATGAAATATAATTTAGAATTGATTAGAGGTACTTACCCAATGATTTGGTATGAAAATTCCTTCACAAATTGCCTCTCATCAAAGCTACGATTCAAAATATATCAAAATGAAGCTAAGTCTCGGAATTCTCAGCATTTAACAGGTTGCAGATGTCACATTTGTGACATGGGGTTCGCAAATGCGAACATCTTTTCGCAATTGTGAACCAGAAGTTTTCCTGTCAAGTTCGCATTTGCAACCCAATACTTCGCAAATGCTAAGACCAATATTTCGCAAATGCGGTAGGGTTCTTCGGAAATGCGAATTTTCCCCAGCAGCCGAGACTTCATAAATGCGATGGATGCTTCGCAATTATGGCTGTTGCATTTGCGAAAATGACATTGCAAATGCGATGATACCATTACCAGAAATCAAAGTTTATGAAAAATCATTCTGAAACTCATCCGAGCCCCCGAGTCTCCAAACCAACCATGCACTAAGGTACAAAAACACAACACGGAGTCATTCTCACGATCAAATCATCAAAATAACCTCTAAAACCACGAATTGGACGCCAAAACGCATGAAGATCAACCTAAACATCAAGAACTTGTAAAATCACAACCAAGCGTCCGAACCATATCAAATCAACTCCGAATGACGCTAAATTTTGCGGACAAGTTCTATATGACAAAACAAACCTACTCGAAGCTTCAAATCACGCATAACAACCTCGAAATGACAAATCATACCTCAAGTCCAAGTTAATGAACTTTGAAACTTTAAATTCTACAACCGATGTCGAAACCTATTAAATCACGTTCAATTAACCCCAAATTTGTAACACAAATCACATTTTCCATTATGGACCTACTCCAACTTCCAAAATTTGAATTCGAACCCGATATCAAAAAACCCACTCCCCGTCAAACTTCCCAAAAATCCAACTTTCGCCATTTCAAGACTTATTTGATTATGGTCCTCCAATTTACAATGCAGACGCGCTCCTAAGTCTAAAATCACCCAACGGATCTAACGGAACTGAAGGAACTCTATTCCGAAATCAAATGCTAAAAAGTCAAACATGGTCAACTCTTCCAATATATAGCTTAAATCTTAAAGTTCATTCTTCCAAATCGATTTCAGATTACTTGAAAACCAACACCGATGATTTAGGCAAGTTATAATACATCATGCAGAGATACCCGAGCCCTCAGATCGTTACGATAACCAAGTATTCTAGAAGAATCAAATCATCTTTTATTGGATACTCTTCTTCACTTCCGACATGAAGCAAGAGGTCACTGATTGTTGGATTTTCACTTAATTTTATATTTCTTGTCATTTGACTATTTTTCATTTGAGGTCATAAGTATAATTTTGGTAAGCTCGCTTTTACAGTTTCTGCTTTGGTCAATGTTGGAACTACTTATCGTATTTGACAGAAATTACCTCCCAAACTATTAATTTTCTACCAAATGGTTCATTGATATCCAATATATCTCTAATATAATAGGCGATTGTTTTGATCGTTTGACGTTTAGCCAAAATCGCTTCATCCCATAACACTTGCTTTCCTTTTAAATTTAGCACTATTGATCTAATTTGATACATTTGTGATGGCTATCTATCATAACCCAAAAGAAGATCCGGTTGCGATGGAGCCTATCATGGAACTAGTCAAGCCGACACATGCCCAAACAATTCGATATTTCATTAAAAGATAGATAAAATCCTTTTTCATACTGCAATTTCATAAAACAGTTCAACTCGAAAACAAAATACAAAAATATATAGCCCGACATCGGGTATCACTGAGTCATAAGAAACTACTACATTGTTCTGAAATATAACAAGACTACCATAGTCTGAGAGTAGCCAAAATACACTAAAGTGAAGATAAAGAAGGAGAAAAGCAAGACTGCAATTGCCAAGTAGTTACCTCGCTATCTCTAATGAAAGTCAGCAACTGGAATAGTCAACCGCAGCTACCGTGGCCAGAGATACCCGGATCTATACAAAAGTGACAAAACTAGAAACCCCTTTCACTCGGGAGTCCATACATACAAGATTCATCAAATCCGACTCCATTTTACCCCTCAAATTGCCAAATCAAATTCTTCAAAATCCCAAGCCTTACCTCCTTATTTTCACCCCTAATCTTCACTAATTACATGATTAAACAATGGGAAATCATCACATATACGAGTATTAGGGCTCAAATAACTTACCTTGCTGATAATCCCTTGAATTCCTCCTCAAAATAGCTCTCAAAAGCTTCAAAGCCAACTAAAAATGGTGGAAATGAACCAGAAGTAGCGAAGTCCACAATTTATACTTTCTACCCAGAACTGCTGCATCTGTTGTCCAACAGTCGCTTCTGTGATGCCGCACCAACGGAAAATCCATCGCGGGTGCGGTTCCCACTTAACCCTTTAGAAATCGTTTCTTCGGTCACAACACCGCACATGCGGTCTCGCAGGTGCGCTCCACTATCCGCACCTGCAGCTCATGCCTTTTATTTCCAAGATTTTGCATTTGTGGTTCTCCTTCTGCATCTGCAATCATCGCATATGCAGTTCCCACTTTGCAGGTACGGAAACATCAGAAGCAGTAGCTTCAGCTGTCTTATTCCAATTCCCAACTCTCCATTAACCATCTGAATTCACCTAAAGGCCCTCGGGACCTCAACCCAAAAAATTCCAGTAAGTCAAATATCAACATACAAAGTTAGTCGAACGTTCGAAACACTCAAAACACCAAATTACCCTCAAATTCAAGCCTAAGAACTTCTAAGCTTCAAAATTCTGCAAGGGTGCCAAAACCCACCAAACCTCGTCGTAATGACCTAAAATATTTCACACACATCATAAAATGACACTACAAACCTACTCCAACTTCCGGAATTCCATTCTAACCCTGATATCGAATTTTCCATTGCCGGCCAAAATTGCTAAATTTCCATTTTCGCCAATTCAAACCTAATTCTACCACGTGCCTCCCAATAATATTCCGGAAGTGCTCCTAAGTCCAAAATTACCTAACAGAGCTAACCAAATCATAAAAATTCAAATGCAAGATCATTTACTCATAAGTTAACATCTAGTTGACTTTTACAACTTAAGCTTCTAAATAGGAGACTAAGTGTCTCGTTCCACACCGAAACAACTCCGGACTTGAACCAACCAACACGATATGATGAAATATAGCTGAGGAACACATATGGAGCAGAAACATGCCTGAAGCCTCAAATAAGTGTGGATATATGCTCCACATCTCCCACTCGATCTCCCAAGTATTATCCTCCATGGGCCGACCTCTCCACTGCACTTTCACTGATACTATATCCTTTGATCTCAACTTTTGGACCTGCCACTCCATAATAGCCACTAGCTCCACACCATAAGTCAAATTACTAAGTAACTAAGCTATGCTGAAATGGAAGACATGAGACAGATTGTCGAATAATTCCTAATCATAAACACATGAAATACCGAATGCACACCCAACAATCTAGGTGGCAAAGCAAGCTCATAAGCCACCCCCAATCTTTCGAAGCATCTCAAAAGGCCCAATAAACCGAGGGCTCAGCTTTCCCTTCTTCCCAAATCTCATAACACCCTTTATGGGTGAATTCAGTGGAACCTTCTCCACAACCATATAAGACACATCACGAACCTTTCAATCAGCATAACTCTTTTGCCTTGACTATATTGTATGAAACTGCACCTGAATCACTTTCACCTTGTCCAATGAATTCTAAACCAAATCTATACCAAAAAGTGTAGCCTCACCTAGCTCAAACCAACCTACCAAAAACCTAAACCATCTCCCATATAAAGCCTTATACGGAGCCATTTGAATACTCGATTGATAATTGTTGTTGTAAGCAAAATCCACGACTGGCAGAAATTGGTCCTATAAACCCCAAAAATCAATGACACAAGCATTCAACATGTCCTCCAATATCTAAATAGTACGGTCAGATTTTCTGCCCTCCGAGGGTGAAAAGAGTTGCTCAACTCAACCTGAATACCCATCTCTCGCTGCATGGGCCTCTAAAACTGCAGTGTAAACTAAGTACCTCTATTTGAAATGATGGAAATTGGGACACCATTTGGGCGAACAATCTCTCGAATAGAAGTTTCAGCTAACCACTCTGAAGAATAGATAGTATACACAGGAATGAAGTGTGCGGACTTGGTGAGTCGATCCACAATCACCCAAATAGCATCGAACTTCTTCAAAGTCTGTGGGAGTCCAACTACGAAATCACCAGCCACAATCACCCAAATAGAATCAAATTTCATCAAAGCCTGTAGGAATCCAACTACGAAATCTATGGTGATTCACTCCCACTTCCACTCTGGAATATCTATCTGCTAAAGTAGGCCACTGGGTCTCTGATGCTCATATTTCACCTGCTGACAAATGAGACAACAAGCTACAAACCCCACTATATCTTTCTTCATTCTCCTCCACTAATAGTATTGTATTAATTCCTGGTACATCTTCACGATGCCCGGTTGGATGAAATACCGCGAGCTATGGGTCGCCTCTAGAATCAACTCCCGAAGCCCATCTACATTAGGCACACATATCCGGCCTTACATCCTCAATACCTTATCATCACCAACAGTCACATCCCTAGAATCATCATGTAGGACCTTGTCCTTGAGGACAAGAAAATGAGGATCACTATACTGGCGCTCTCTGATGCGGTCGAATAAGGAAGACCAAGAAACCACACAAGCTAGGATCCGACTAGGCTCCAAAATATCAAACCTCACAAACCGATTAGCCAAATCCTGAACATCAACTGCAATAGGTCTCTCCTTAATAGGAAAAAATACAAGACTGCCCGTACTCACTGCCTTCCTACTCAAGGCTTCGGCCACTACGTTGGGCTTTCCCGGATGTTACAAAATAGTAATATCATAGTCCTTTAGAAGCTCCAACCATCTCCGCTGCCTCAAACTGAGATCCTTCTATTTCAACAAGTGTTGGAGGCTATGATGATCAATAAACACCTTACAAGACACACCATAGAGATAATGCCTCCAAATGTTCAATGCATGAACAATAGCAGCCAACTTCAAATCGTGAATAGGGTAGTTCTTCTCATGGGGCTTCAACTGATGAGAAATATATGCAATTACTCTACCCTCTTGTATAAACACATACCCAATGTTAGCCATAGAAGTATCACAATATACTGTATAAGAACCTGAAGTTGATGACAGAACTAACACTGCAGTTGAGGTCAAGGCAGTCTTGAGCTTCTAAAAGCTCAGCTCAGGCTCATCTGACCACTTGAAAAGAGCACATTTTTGGGCTAATTTGATCAAGGGTGATGCAATAGATGAAAATACCTGAACGAACCGATGATAATAACCCCCCAAACTAAGAAAGCTACAAATCTCTATGGTCGAGGATGGTCGGGCCAACTCTAAACCGCCTCTATCTTCTTTGGATCAACCTAAATACCCTCACTAGACAGCATGTGCCCCAAGAATGTCACTGAACTGAGCCAAAACTCACACTTTGATACTTATCATAAAGTTTCTCGTCCCTCAATCGCAGCAATGCAACTCTCAAATGCTCGGCATTCTTATCCTGGCTACGAGAGTACACCAGGATATCATCAATGAATACAATCACAAACGAGTCGAGATAAGGAACTCATAATGACTATATCGAATCCTAAAGGTTGTCGTAAGGATGTTCGAGTCCCTAATCTTCAACTGGTGATACCCTGACCTAAGATCAATCTTGGAGAATGTCCTTTCTCCCTAAAGCTTTTCAAATAAATCATCAATATGAGACAAGGGATTCTTGTTCTTGATTGTGACTTTGTTCAATTGCCTGTAATCATATAACAAACTGACCCATCGTCTTATGAGTTACCGCTCTGTTTCTCCCATTTCTACTTCTTTATGCTTCGTTATCTATGTCTTATGTGGTCAAGTTGATTTGGTTTGCATTGGAGTGGATTTGGTAAGAAATGAGACACTTTATCTCTTTTAAGAAGGATTGTATTGAAAAAGTCAACTGGATGTTGACTTATGAGTTAGAGGGCTACGATGTGAATTTCGATGGTTTGGTTAGTTTTGGGAGGTGATTTTTGGCTTATGAGTGTGATCGGATGTGGTTTTGGAGGTCCGGTGTAGAATTAGGCTTGAATTGGCAAAGTTAGTATTTTGGCAAATTTTGGTTGTTAGGTGAGATTTTGATCTGGGGGTCGGAATGGAATTCTGAGAGTTGATGTATCTTCGTTATGTGATTTGGGATGCGTGTGTAAAATTTAGGTCATTTGCACGTGGTTTGGTTGGGTTTCTGATCAAAAATGTATTTCGGAAGTTTTTGGAAAACTTAGGCTTGAATTCGATGTGAATTAATGGTTTTGGTGTTGTTTGAGGTGTTTTGATGATTGGAACAAGTTTGAATGATGTATTAGGATGAGTTGGTACTTTTGGTTGAGGTCTCAGGGGCCTCGGATGATTTTTGATGACTAACGGGAAGTTTTGGACTTGTGCAAGTTGCTGATTCTACTGTTGCTGGTGTTTTCGCACCTACGGTTTAGGGACTCTAGGTGCGGTATTGTAGATGGGGGAATGTGGGTCAGAGAACTGAAAAGGCTGTAGAAGGCCAGGAACCGCAGATGCGGAAATGGGGCCGCACCTACGGAGCCGCAAATGTGGCTATTGGACTGCTGATGCAGTTAGGCGGGGCTTAATTGATTTCCACAGATGTGGAGCTTTGACCGCAGAAGCGGGTAATTGACCACAGATGCGGTTATGGCTGGGCAGAAGGTATAAATGGGTCTCCTTCGCGATTTTTGAAGGGTTTATTCATTTTAACTTCGGACTCTGAGATTTTTGGGCGATCTTGAAGAAGGATTTCAAGGGAACTTCGATCAGGTAAATATTTTGGACCTAAAACACAATTCTATGGTGATATTTCATGAATTAGGACTGAAAATTTAAGGAATTAATGGACTAAAATGGAGGTTTCGGGCTTGAGTTTAAGAGAGCTAAAATTAAAGATTTGAGGGGTCAATTGAACTCTGATTCCTGTGTTTTTGATATGTATGGACTTGTGGGGAGATAAAGAGTCTAATGATGTAAAAATTTCTGAGTTTTTGAGGAGTGGGCCCGGGGCTCGGGTTTTGCCAATTTTGGGATTTTTGATATTTTTCGATTATTTTCGCTTGGGCTTTGTTCCCTTAGCCTATTGTAACGTATTAGTTCTAGTTTTGGTCAGATTCATCTTGTGAGGAGGCCGATTTGCGAAGCAAGGGCATAGTGAGCTAGAGCTTTGGCCGGTTTGAGGTGAGTAATGAATGCAAATGATGTCCTGAGGGTCCAAAACCCCGGATTTGCACATCGTAGTGCTATATTGAGGTAAGACACGCGCTTGGTGATAAGCGTGGGGTCGTTTACTATTGGGGATTGTGACTTAGTCCGTTCCAACTTATGCTTTTATCACGTATTCGATTGAAGCTTATTTGTTATCATCATTTTATGGATTGGTTGTCATATTTGGGCTTCATGCCAACTATTTAGACCCTTCAAGGAGTTCTTTTATCACTATCCCTCACTGTTTAGATTTATTACTTGAACTTAGTCGTACTGTTTTCTACTATTTTACCACTCAGCCATCTTTACTCAGTTTTTGAAACTAAAAGATATATTAAATGATGTTTTGGGCTAAGAACTACTATTTTACTATTGCCCGAGGGGCTTATGTGATTTCTCGACTGAGTATGGGATCGAGCTAAGCACTATAACAGTATTACACCAATATTGATATGAAGCTGAGGGCCTAGATTGGTGCCATGTGATGGCTTGTTATTGCGCTTGGGCCGTATGGGGCCCCTTCCATAGTTTGCACACCCCTAGTTAGCGCCGTCGATGATAAATAAATGGATCGGGCTATACGCTACAGCGTGTACTAGAGGGTACCACTCTATGTGTTGATTTTCCTTCTCATATCTGTCACATAACGTTTTATTTGCTGCAGCATTCCACATTTCGAGTTCATTGGTCATTCTTTTTTATGTTACTTGTTTTAAACTACCAAATAATATATTACTCTATCTTTTCCATGATTTATTATTCTCAGCATTTATTTATGTTTATTACTCACTGGGTCGGAGTACTCACATTACTCCCTGCACCTTGCGTGCAGATTTAGGTGCATCAGAGGCTGTTATTCAGTTGGGCAGCGTATATCTGGGAGCATCGAGGTAGCTGAACTGCGTCTGCAGCCCAGATCTCTCCCTTCTATTCTCTTATTTTATTCGTATTCTCTAGATTGCTATGTATAGCGCTATTGAACTTGTATTAGAGGATCAGACTTGTGACACGGATCTATATGGGCTATGTAGTAGGATTATTATTCAAAATTATGCATGTTTAACTCCTATTTCAGACTTCTAATATGATGATTTGGTAATTTAATTGTGTTAATTAATAATGAACTGTATGAGAAATGGTTTAAGGTTATTAATTGATCAGGCTTGCCTAGCAGTGTGTTGGGTACCATCACGACCGGGGTTGGGGGCATGACAAGTTGGTATCAGAGCCTAGGTTATATAGGTCTCGCAAGTCATGAGCCAGTTTAGTAGAGTCTCGCAGATCGGTACGGAGACGTCTGTATTTATCCTCGAGAGGCTACAAAACCTTTAGAAAAACTTCATATTCTTGAAATTCTTATCGTGCGACTTTGTTGACTTGAGAACTATATTTCTATTATTCTATTCTATCACGGATGGTGAGGACGTGAGCTACCGAACGAGGTGGACGACCACCAGTGCCACCCACTAAGGCCACTAGAGGATGTGGACGCAATCGTAGTCGTGTCAGAGGTAGAGCAACGAGGGTAACATCTGTTGATCCACCAGCTACCCCAGCTCCGGATCAGACTCCAGCAGTACCAGTTCAGGCACCAGCTGCATCGTGATTCCAGGTCTACAGGAGACCTTGGCGCAGATCTTGACCGTTTGCACTGGCCTGGCTCAGGAGGTTGCAGCCACCATAGCAGCTGCAGCTACTTCGCAGGTTGGGGGAGGCAACCAGACCCCTACTGCTCGCACACCTGAGCAGGTAGTGCAGGGACTACAGATGTCGGAGGCACCTCCAGCTTAGCCGATTGCATCAGTACAGGAGTTCAGGGTTCCAGTTATGCCGGAGGATGAGCAGCATTGTCTTGAAAGGTTTGGTAGACTCTAGCCTCTAACATTCAGTGGTGCTGAGGGCGAGGATGCCCAAAGTTTTCTTGACAGGTGTCAGCGGATGCTCCGTATAGTAGGGATTCTTGAGTCTAGTGGTGTGGCATTTTCAACCTTCCATTTTTTCGGGGCTGCCTTTACTTGGTGGAAGGATTTTGAGAGGCGTAACCCTATTGGTGCAACACCCCTTTCTTGGCAGCAGTTCTCCGCTCTCTTCATGTGTTGTGACTATTAGGGATTTGGAGACCCGAGTTGATTTATTGCTATTTAGCATGGTGGAATTTGATGTTATCTTAGGTATGGATTGGTTATCTCCGTGTCATGCTATACTAGACTGTCATGCTAAGAGAGTCACTTTGGCTATGTTGGGTGTACCGCGGATCGAGTGGCACGGTATGATTGATTATGTTTCGAGTAAAGTAATTTCTTTCTTGAAGGCGCAGCGTATGGTTGGGAAGGGTTGTCTATCATATCTAGCGTTTGTGAGGGATATTGGAGCTGAGACTCCTAGTATTGATTCTGTTCCAGTGGTGAGAGATTTTCCGATGTATTTCCTGTAGACCTATCGAGCATGCCATCGGATAGGGATATTAATTTTTGTATTGATCTGGTGCCAGGCACTCAGCCCATTTCCATTCCACTGTATCGTATGGCACTAGTAGAGTTGAAAAAATTAAAAGAGTAGCTTCAAAAACTCCTAGATAAGGGGTTCATTCAGCCTAGTATGTCACCATGGGGTGCGTCGGTTCTGTTTATGAAGAAGAAGGATAGCATAATGATAATTTGCATAGATTACAGGCAATTGAACAAGGTAATAGTTAAGAACAAGTATCCCCTGCCTCTTATTGATGATTTATTCAACCAGCTTTAGGGAGCGAGGGTATTCTTCAAGATTGATCTCCGTTCAGGCTATCACCAGTTAAAGATCAGGGATTCAGATATTCCTAAGACTACTTTCAGGACTAGATATGGTCAGTATAAGTTTCTTGTCATGTCTTTCGGGCTGACGAATGCCCCAGCAACGTTCATGCATTTGATGAACACTGTATTTTGGCCTTATCTGGATTCTTTTATTATCATATTCATTGATGATATTCTGGTGTACTAACATAGTCAGGAGGAGCAAGCGGAGCATTTACAAGTTGTATTGCATAGATTGAGGGAGAAGAGGCTTAATGCAAATTTCTCCAAGTGTGAGTTTCTGCTCGGTTCAGTGGCTTTCTTGGGACATGTGGTGTCCAGTGAGGGTATTCAGGTTGATTTGGAGAAGATAGAGGCAGTTCTGAGTTGGCCTAGACCGTCCTCAGCCACAGAGATTCATAGCTTTATTGGGTTGGCGGGCTATTATCGTCAGTTTGTTCAAGGATTTTAATCCATTACATCGCCCTTGACCAAGTTGACTTAGAAGGGTGCTCCATTTTTATGGTCGGACGAGTGTGAGGAGAGCTTTTAGAAGCTCAAGACAGCTTTGACCACAGCTCCAGTATTGATTTTGCCATCAACTTCAGGTTCATATACTATATATTGTGATGCTTCGAGAGTTGGGATTATCTGTGTATTGATGTAAGAGGGTAGAGTTATTTATTATGCTTCCCGTCAGTTGAAGCCCCATAAGAAAAACTACCTTTCTCATGATTTGGAGTTGGCTGCCATAGTTCATGCATTGAAGATTTGGAGGCACTACTTGTATGGTGTACCTTGTAAGGTATTCACTGATTATCGTAGTCTTTAGCATTTGTTCAAGCAGAGGGATCTTAATTTGATGCAACAGAGATGGCTAGAGTTGCTTAAGGATTATGATATTACTATTTTGTATCATCCGGAAAAGGCCAATGTGGTGGTCCATGCTTTGCGTCGGAAGGCAGTGAGTATGGGGAGTTTGGTGTACATTCCAGTTGGGGAGCGGCCCTTTGCAGTTGATATTCAGGCCTTGGCCAATCGGCTTGTGAGATTAGGTATTTTGGAGCCCAGTCGGGTGTTGGCTTGTGTGGTTTCTCGGTCTTCCTTATATGATCACATCAGCGAGCGCCAGTATGATGATCCGCATTTGCTTGTCCTTAAGGACATAGTTTAGCGTGATGATGCCATGGATGTGACCATCGGTGATGTGGTGTGCTGAGGATACAGGGCCGGATCTGTGTGCCCAATGTAGATGGGCTTAGAAAGTTGATTCTGGAAGAGGCCCATAGCTCACGATATTCTATTCATTCGGGTGCCGCGACGATATATCAGGATTTGAGGTAGCACTATTGGTGGAGAAGAATGAAGAAAGATATTGTGGGATTTATGGCTCGGTGCCTAAATTGTCAACAAGTGAAATATGAGCATCAGAGATCGGGTGGCTTGCTTCAGCAGATGGATATCCCGAGTAGAAGTGGGAGAGGATCACTAGGGACTTTGTTATTGGACTTCCTTAGACTTTGAAGAAATTTAATGCTATTTAGGTAGTAGTTGATCGGCTGACCAAGTCCGCACACTTCATTCCTGTGTGTACTACCTATTCTTCAGAGCAGATGGCAGGGATTTATATTCGAAAGATTGTTCGGTTGCATGGTGTTACGATTTCCATCATCTTAGATAGAGGTACTCAGTTTACTTCGCAGTTCTAGAGAGTCGTGCAGAGAGAGTTGGTTACTCAGGTGAAGTTGAGCACAGCATTTCATCCTCAAACGGACTGATAGTCTGAGCATACTATTCAGATATTGGAGGACATGTTGCGTACATATGTTATTCATTTTGGAGGTTCATGGGATGGGTTCCTACCAGTTGTAGAGTTTGCCTATAACAACAGCTACCAATCAAGTATTCAGATGGCTCGATATGAGGCATTGTATGGGAGGAGGTGTAGATCTCCAGTTGGTTGGTTCGAGCCTAGCGAGGCTAGGATATTGGGGATAGATTTGGTTCAGGATGCCTTAGAGAAGGTAAAAGTGATTCAGGAGAGGCTTCGTATAGCGCCATCGCATTAGAAGAGTTATGCTGACCGGAAGGTGCAAGATGTGTCCTACATGGTTTGTGAGAAGGTCTTGCTAAAGGTTTCACCCATGAAGGGTGTTATGAGATTTGGAAAGAAAGGGAAGTTTTGTCCGCGGTTTATTGGGCATTTTGTGGTACTTGGGAGAATTGGAGAGGTGGCTTATATGCTTGCTTTGTCACCCAGCTTGTCGAGCGTGCCAGTGTTTCATGTTTCTATGCTCCGAAAGTATGTTGGGGACTCGTCTTATGTTCTGGATTTCAGTACGGTTCAGTTGGAGGGTGATTTGACTTATGACGTAGAGCCAGCAGCTATTTTGGAGAGACAGGCTTGAAAGTTTAGGTCAAAGGATGTAGCTTCAGTGAAGGTGCAGTAGAGAGGTCGGCCCATGGAGGAGGCTACCTGGGAGACCGGGCGGGAGATGCGGAGAAAATATCCTCACCTATTTGAGGATCCAGGTATGTTTCTTGACTCGCTCGAGGACGAGCGTTTGTTTAAGTTGGGGAGGATGTAACGATCCGACCCGTCGTCTTATGAGTTACCGCTTCGATTCCCCTATTTTTGCTTCTTTATGCTTCGTTATCCGTGTCTTATATGGTCGAGTTGATTTGGTTTGCATTAGAGTCAATTTGGTAAGAAATGAGACACTTAGTCTCTTTTAAGAAGGCTTGAGTTGGAAAAGTCAACCGAATATTGACTTATGAGTTAGAGGGCTCGGGTGTGAATTCTGATGGTTGAGTTAATTTCGGGAGGTGTTTTGCAGCTTAGGAGTGTGATCGGATGTGGTTTTGGAGGTCCAGTGTAGAATTAGGCTTGAATTGGCAAAGTTAGTATTTTGGCAAATTCCAGTTGTTAGGTGAGATTTTGATCTGGGGGTCAGAATGGAATTCCGAGAGTTGTTGTAGCTTCGTTATGTGATTTGGGATATGTATGTAAAATTGCAAGTCATTAGGACATAGTTTGGTTTGGTTTTTGATGAAAAATGTGTTTCGAAAGTTTTTGAAAAACTTAGGCTTGAATTCGATGTGAATTGATTGTTTTGGTGTTGTTTAAGGTGTTTTGATGATTAGAACAAGTTTGAGTGATGTCTTAGGATGTGTTGGTACTTTTGGTTGAGGTCTCGGGGGCCTCGGGGTGATTTCGGATGGCTAAGGGGAAGTTTTGGACTTGTGCTTGCAGATTCTGCTGTTGCTGGTGTTTTCACACCTACGATTTGGGGACCGCAGGTGCAGTATCGCAGATGCAGAAATGTGGGTCCCAGAAGCGGAAAGACTGTTGAAGGCCTGGAATCGTAGATGCGAAAAAAGGGCCGCACCAATGAAGCCACAAATGCGGCTATTGGACCGCAGATGTGATTGGGCGGGGCTTAAGTGATTTCCGCAGATGTGGAGCTTTGACTGCAGAAGTGGGTAATTGACCGCAAATGCAGTTATGACTGGGCAGAAGGTATAAATGGGTCTCCTTCGCGATTTTTGAAGGGTTTATTCATTTCAATTTCGGACTCAGAGATTTTTGGGCGATCTTGGAGAAGGATTTCAAGGGAACTTCGATAAGGTAAGGATTTTGGACCTAAAACACAATTTTATGGTGATATTTCATGAATTAGGACTGAAAATTTAAGGAATTAATGGACTGAAATGGAGGTTTAGGACTTGAGTTTAAGAGAGCTAAAATTAAAGATTTGAGGGGCCAATTGAACTCCGATTCTTGGGTTTTTGATATGTATGGACTCGTGGGGAGATAAGGAGTCTAATGATGTGAAAATTTTTGAGTTTCGAGGAGTGGGTCCGGGGTTCGGGTTTTGCCAATTTCGGGATTTTTGATGTTTTCGATTGTTTTCGCTTGGGCTTTGTTCCCTTAGCCTATTATAATGTATTCGTTCTGGTTTTGGTAGGATTTATCGCGCGAGGAGGCCGATTTAAGAGGGAAGGGCATAGCGAGCTAGAGCTTTGGCTGGTTTGAGGTGAATAATGAATGTAAATGATGTCCTGAGGGCTCGAAAACCTGGATTTGCACATCGTAGTGCTATATTGAGGTGAGACACGCGAATCGTTTGCTATTGGGGATTGTGACTTGGTCGGTCTCGAGTGATGTTTTTACTGCATATTTGATTGAAGCTTATTTGTTATCATCATTTTCTGGATTGATTACCATATTTGAGCTTTGTGCCAACTATTTAGACCCTTCGGAGAGTTTTTTTTATCCCTATTCCCTCACTGTTTTGATTTACTACTTGAACTCAGTCGTACTGTTTTCTACTATTTTACCACTCAGCCATCTTTACTCTGTTTTTGAAATTAAAAGATATATTAAATGATGTTTTGGGCTGAGAACTACTATTTTACTATTGCCTGAGGGGCTTATGTGATTTTTGGACTGAATATTGGATCGGGCTGCGCGCCGCAACAGTATTACACTGATATTGATATGAGGCTGAGGGCCTAGATTGGTACCATGTTATGGCTTGTTATTGCGCTTGGGCAGTAAGGGGCCCCTCTCGGAGTCTGCACACTCCCAGTGACCGCCGTCGATGATAAATAAATGGATCGGGCTACACGCCGCAGCAGGTACTAGAGGGTACCACTCTATGTGTTGATTTTCCTTCCCATATCTGTCACATAACTGCTTTTTTGCTACAACATTCCACATTTCGAGTTCACTGATTATCGTTTTCATGTTACTTATGCCGAATTATAGATTACTCTGCATTTTCCATGATTTCTTATTCTCAGCCTTTATTTATGTTTATTACTCATTGGGTTGGAGTACTCACATTACTCCTTGCAACTTCGTTCAGATCCAGGTGCATTGGAGGTTGTTGAGGATATTCAGTTGGGAAGCGCATTTCCGGGAGCATCGAGGTAGCTGCACTACATCCGTAGTCCTAATCTCTCCCTTTTATTCTCTTATTTTATCTGTATTCTCTAGATTGCTATGCATAGGGCAATTGAACTTGTATTAGAGGCACAGACTTGTGACACCAGATCTATATGGACAATGTAGTAGGATTATTATTCGAAATTCCATATGTTTAACTCTTATTTCAGACTTCTAATATGATGATTTGGTAATTTAACTGTGTTAACTAATAATGAACTATATGAGAAATGGGTTAAGGTTGTTAATTGGTCAAGATTGTCTGGCAGTGTGTTGGGCGCCATCACGATCGGGGTTGGGGGCATGACAAATCAATGCACATCCTCATAGTGCAATCATTCTTCTTTATGAATAGAACAGGCGCAACCCGAGGTGGCACAGTAGGCCGAATAAACCCCTTATCAAGGAGTTCCTGAAGCTGCTCCTTCAATTCTTTTAACTTCATCGGTGCCATAAGATATAGTGGAAAAGAAATGGGTTGACAAGTCGGCACAAATCGATACCGAAGTCGGCACAAATCAATACCGAAGTTAATATCCATGTCTGGTGGCATAACTGACAGGTCTATAGGAAACACATCCGGTAAATTCCACACCATCGGGACTGAATCAATTGTAGGAGTCTTTGCACTAAAATCCCTCTCACATGCCAAAAAACAAAGACAATCCTTCCCAACCATTCACTGGGCCTTCAAGTATGAAATCACTCTACTAGGAATATAATCCGACGAACCTTGCCACTCAATTCGTGGCACCCCTGGCATAGCCAACATTACCATCTTAGCATGATAGTCAAGAATAACACCTACCCCAAGTTGAATAACCTCCACCCCAAGCTGGATGGTTGGTGGGGAAGTAACTGGTGTTGAAGCCGAAGGCTGACTCTTCTGCTGGGATGAACCTCCCGTAAGTCGGGGACAGAATCTCTTGATATGACCAAAATCTCCACACTCAAAGTAACATCTCTTGGAAAATGGTGGTAGGGATTGAAGGGAGCCCCGAGCACCGGGATTTCCACTAGAAGAACCAGGCATAAATGAGCCTAGAACTGATGGTGCATGAGTCGAACTCTGAGCTGGAAGGTCATTGAGAGATAAGTATCCCTAATATAAATTGTGAGAACCATGCTCCGATTATCCACCACGGTGACCTGGACAAGCTGACTGAGCATGTCTAAATAGATAGTGTTTGCCATGCTAGAACTGACCTCTAGAAGGAACATCACCAAAGCTACTAGATCCCAAAGGCCTCTTGGCCTCCCTATCAACTCGTTCCTATCGGCGAACTGACTCTATCTCTTGGGCAATGTAAACCACCTCCTCAAAATAAGCACCAGACATACACTCTCTATGGTTATAAGAATTCGTAGCTAATATTCGAGGCCAGCCGCAAACCTCCTGATCCTCTCCCTGTCTATAGTAACCAGCCAAATAACATGATAGGATAACTCAAAAAACCTCATCTCATGTTGCATCACAGTCATATCATCCTTATACAACTGCTCGAGCTGCCTGCGCAACTCCTCTCTACGGGACTACTGCACATACTTCTCCAGAAAGAGAACGGAGAACTACTTCCAAGTGAGGGCGCTGCATCAACAGGACTACGCCTCTCATAAGCCTCCCACCAAATAAAGGCAGCTTCCGTGAACAGAAAGCAACTGAACGAGACCCCACTGGCCTCCAGAATATTCCTTGTACGTAGAATCCTCTGACACTTGTCCAAGAAACCCTAAGCATCCTCTCCCTTTATACTATTCAAAGTAGGAGGCTAAAGTCTACCAAGCCTCTCCAATCTACACTATTCGTCATTAGGCGTGACTGGAACCACATAATCTTGAGCAGGTGCAACCGGCTAGGCTGGTGGTGCTTCCAGTGTCTGTAGTCCTTGAACAACCTACTCAGGTGTACGGGCGGCGGGGATCTGAGTGCCTCCCCCAGCCTGGGAAGTAACTGCTGTAGTAGAAATAGCAACTGCCTGAGAAAGACTGGTGAGCATGGTCAGAATCGGGGATAAGGTCTCTTGAAGACCTGGGATAACAATAGGCTTTGCCGGTTCCTGAGCTGGTCCTATTGGAGCATCAACAACTAGGACCTGACCATGAACTGGGGCGGCTAGTGGATCTATTGGTGCTGCCCTAGTTGTTGTTCGGGCTACACCCTACCCTTACCACGACATCGACTGCGACCTCGGCCTCTCCCGTCTCCAAGTGGTGGTACTGGTGGTCGTCCATCCTGACCGGTAGCACGTGTCCTCACCATCTGTGAGAGAATAGAATAACAATATCAACAGATTCCCAAGATAAGAATTCAAGAATGTGAAGTTTTCCTAAAGGTTATGCAACCTCTCGAAGATAACTACGGACGTCTCCGTACCGATCCACTAGACTCTACTAAACCTGCTCATGACTCGTGAGACCTATGTAACCTAGGCTCTGATACCAACTTGTCATAACCCAAAACAAGATCCGGTCGTGATGGCACCTATCATGGAACAAGGAAAGCCGATACACTCCCCAATAATTCGATGTTTTATTAAAAGATAGAACTTTTCATACTGAACTTTCATAAAATAGTTCAATTCGAAAACAAAATATGAAAATAAATAGCCCTACATCAGGGTGTCACTAAGTCATGAGCAACTACTACACTATTATGAAATATAACAAGACTAACATAGTCGAGGATAGCCAAAATACACTAAAGGGAATATAAATAAGGATAAAAGTAGGAGTGCGATCGCCAAGCAGCTACCTCGCTATCTCAAATGAAAGTCAACAACTAAAATAGTCAACAGCCACTAGTGTGGTCAAAGATACCTGAATATGCACGCAAGGTACAAGGGGTAAAGTAAGTACACCAATTCAGTAAGAACAAGTCCAAACTATGGGCTAATAGGTAGTGACGAACTAAACCTCTACAGGCGCACAAAATTAAATTGTGCAGTAAAGTAGGCATGCTTGCAATTCAAGTATTCAGCTCAAGTAGTAAAGTAAATACAATTCTAAACAATGTGAAGTATAAAGCTCAGCTAATCTCTGCGTGCCAATGCACAGAATGCATGAAAATGTACTATGAACATCCAATCTCAGGTGCTCAACCACTCGGTACTTTATATGGGCATCCGGCCCAGGGAAGATCCATCCTAGAATATATGCACGTCACTGACAACAGTCACTTAGTACTGAGGAAGGACATTCCATCCCTATGGAGAAGATCCATCTACAAGTATAAATACTTTGGACAAGATTCATATCTAGGGAAGATCCATCCTCAATAATGTCAACTGCGATCAATGGGGGTGCATTACAGACTCCGGAGGGGCTCCTGCAGCCCAAACGCTATCATAATCATCAACATAATTATTGCGGCATGCAGCCCGATCCCATAACTGTCACTCATTATCAGGCTCTCGACCTCACTCAGTCACCACTCTCCAGTCTCACACATGGGTTCTCAATGCCATGAAAACTAGCCCGGAACAACGATATAATGTGCCAAATAACAACAACTGAGACTGAGATATGATATGATATGTATGAATAAGATTAAGTACAGAATGTCAATAAAACTAATCAGATTATGGCAAGAAACGACCACTCGGATCTCAACAGTATCAGCGTGAAGCCCTAACATGATATCTAGCATGATTTACAACTCATTTATTTAATTACATGATAGAAACACAAACATCAACAAGAAATAGTCACTAAGCGGTGCCATGGAATGAACCAGGCCAAAATTCTCGAGGTGCACGCCCACACGCCCGTCACTTGGCATGTGTGTCGCCTCAACACTACTCACATAACATATAGTTCAGGGTTTCGAACCCTCAAAACAAAGTATGGAAAAGTTACTTACCTCAAACCAAGCCAAACTCCCACTCCGCGATGCCCTTGCCTCTCGAATCGGCCTCCAAATGTCTGAATCCATCCAAACCAATACAATCCATCAATAAAGGACAAGGAACCAATTCCACACGATAATTTACTTAATCGAACACAAATCCCAAAATTCATCCAAACCCAGACCCCGTGACCATGCCTCGGAATCTGACAAAAGTAACAAAACTTGAAATCCCTTTCACTCACGAGTCTATACATAAAAGATTCATCAAAATCCAACTCCATTTGACCCCTCGAATCCTCAAATCAAACTCTCCAAAATCCCAAATCCTAACCCCTCATTTTCACCCCCAATATTCACTAATTACATGATTAAACAACAAAAAATCATCACATATACGAGTATTAAGGCTCAAGCAACTTACGTTGCTAATAATCGCTTGAATTCCTCCTCAAAATCGCTGTTAAAAGCTTCAAAGCCGACTAAAAATGGTGGAAAATGAATGGAAATTTGCGAAGTCCACAATTTATACTTTTTGCACAGAACTTCTGCATCTGCCATCCAAAAGTCGCTTTTGCGACAACGCACCTTCGAAAAATCCAACGCAGGTGCGGTTCCCACTTAACCTTCAGCAACCCCTTATGTGGTCAGAATAGACTGCAAGTGTGCTCCACTATTCGCACCAATGGCTCCTGCCTCAACTTTCCAAGATTCTGCATCTGTAGTTCACCTTCCATATTAGTGACCATGGCACCTATGGTTCCCACTCCACAAGTGTGGAAACATCAGAAGCAGCAGCTTCAGTTGCCTTATTCCACTTTCTAACTCTCTGTTAACCATCTGAATTCATCCCGAGGCCCTTGGGACCTCAACCAAAAATACTAGCAAGTCACATATCAATATACGAACTTAGTAGAACTTTCGGAATACTCAAAACACAAAACGCAAAATTACCTTCAGATTCAAGCCTTAGAACTTCTAAGCTTCCAAATTCCGCAAACGATGACGAAACCTACAAAACCTCGTCCGAATAACCTAAAATTTTGCAGACACATCATAAATGGCACTACGAACCTACTCCAACTTCAAGAATTCCATTCTGACCCCGATATCAAATTTTTTACTGCCGACCAAAATTGCCAAATTTCCACTTTCGCCAATTCAAGCCTAATTCTACCACTGGCCTCCCAATCATATTTTAGACGTGCTCCCAAGTCCAAAATCATCTAACGAAGCTAACTTGTCACATCCCGAATTTCCCACCCTCGGGGTCGTGATGGCACCTACCCGTGGTAGCTATGCAAGCCAACTTAATTACCTTTCTATTAATAAACAAATCTCTTAATAATTCATAGCATCAATATAGAATATGAAATTTAATAATAGTGGAAGTCTGAATTATAATCTGAATCAAAATGCGGAACAGTCAACAATAGCCTCTACCCAAGACTGGTGTCACATTACTCACAAACTGCTAAGAGTTTACTCAATACAAGGCCTGAAAAAAACATAAATTTGTTTATCCTGAATACAAAGATGTGACAGTCTAATATAAGGATAGAAGGGAGACACCGAGCCTGCGGATGCCTGCAAGGCTACCTCGGGTCTCTTCGAACTGAAGGTATGCTCCCGAACTAAAGCTGCTGCTGCTCGAAACCTGTACATGTGCAAAAATGCACAGTGTAGCATCAGCACAACTGACCCCATGTGCTGGTAAGTGTCTAGCCTAACCCCGGCGAAGTAGTGACGAGGCTAGACTGGACCACCACATAAACCTGTGCAATTATATAAATATATATATATATATATATATATATACAGCGGAATCGAATATTAAGCAAGAAAACGATATAGGAGGGGGAGCATGCTGTGGGGAGATAACAATATTAATAGTAAATCTAAAATAACAATCTAAGGACAACTTGTAATTAACAGCGGACAAGAATCAAACACCCAAACACACTTGTATCAATAATTGTTGTGGCGCGCAACCCGATCCTAATGTGTGACAATACTATCGCGGCATGCAACCCGACCCTCAAATGTCATTGTTGCGGCGTGCAACCCGACCCATATCATTTGGTATTGTTGCGGCATGCAACCCGACCCTTAACATTTAGTATTGTTGCGGCGTGCATCCCGACCCTTAACATTTAGTATTGTTGCGGTGTGCAACCCAACCCTTAACATTTAGTATTATTGCGGCGTGCAACCCGACCCTTAACATTTATTATTGTTGCGGCGTGAAACCCGACCCTTAACATTTAATATTGTTGCGGCGTGCAACCCGACCCTTAACATTTAGTATTGTTGCGGCTTTCAACCCGACCCTTAACATTTAGTATTATGCAGCGTGCAACCCGATCTTTAACATTTAGTATTGTTTCGGCATGCAACCCGATCCATATTTGTCATTGCGCCTCATCCAAATAACAGTCACAAATAAGGGGGGCAAGAGAGTAAATAAATAATAGCAAAAGTCCCGGCAAGAGAACACACAACAAAAAATTAAAACTCGGCAAGGGCACAACATCAATGAACTCAATATCCTGGAAAGGGAGAAAAAAACCAACAAATATCAACAAAACGTCCCGACAAGGGAATAACCAATAACTCTTTCTCTTTCTTCATTTCTTACTTTACGATATCACTGGAGCCCAAGCTCCACGGAATTACTTATCTCATATACCGTAACAATCTACATTTCTATCACAAAGCCTTTACCACATCTAGAAATCATCAATTAGACATGGAAGGCATAACAACAACCAACTATCCGCAATTAAGGACTCACGATCATGCTACACACCAATGTATAGATACTCGTCACCATGCCTATATATCGTACTCGATCAATTAGCAAGTAGCAAACAAGACTCAAATCCTATTCGATCAAGCTAGGGTTAAACCAAACACTTATCTCAACTTCCACTGCTAGAATCAATCCACAACGACCACTTTCCCTCTCGAATTCGGCTCCAACCCAATCAAATCTATGAAATAACGACTTTATAATATCAATAATAGCTAAATAAATCAAGCCCAATGCCTAAATATAGATTCCCAACATTTCTTCCAAAAATTCAAAAAATCGACCCCGGACCCGCTTGGTCAAAATACGAGGTTCAAACCAATTTCATATCACCCATTTCCCCACGATCCCGAATATACAATTTGTTTTTAAATTCGACCCTAAAACGAGGTCTAAATCGAAAAAAATCGAAAAGCCCTAACTCCACCCAATTCCCCCAATTTCAACCCTAGATTACATGTTTTAGGCCTAGGATTTCAATGGATGATGATAGAAAATGAAGAAAACAAGTTAGATAATACTTACCCAAGAAGATTTGGTGAAGAATCACTCTACAAGTCGTCTAGGGGCTGCAGAGAAGAAGAGCTCGTGTGAATTTTGAATAAAACCCGTAGCTATTGTTTCTGAAAACTTAAAAAAATCACTAGGCAAAATTGCCCTTCGCGTTCGCGGGAACAGTGTCGCGTTCGCAAAGGGTAACTGGGCAAGGCATCACGTTCGCGATTGGAATGATGCGAACCCGAAGAAGAAAGCTGGGGGGTCCAGGACTTGGTCTATGTGAACACGTGGACACCTACGCGAACGCGATGAAGGGAGCCCTATGAACTACGCGAACGCGAGGATATAAGTGTGAACGCGATGAGTAAAATGAAGGCTAAGTCTTCTGAGACAAAATACTCTCCGCGAATGCGAGGAAGTGATGCGAACGCGATGAAGGATGAAGCTGAAGCTTCGCGAATGCGAGAAGTATAGTGCGAACGCAAAGAAGAAAATCACTGTGCACCTGTTGCAGATTTTCTGCAATCTTCCTATGTCCAAAACTACCCCGAACACCTCCGGAAACACTCCCGAGCCCTCGGGGATCCTAACCAATCACACACACTAACTCAACAATATCCCACGAACTTAACCGTGCGATCAAATCACCAAAATAACATCATAAACGAGGAATCAAACCTCAAAATCAACACTTTTTCATCAAACTTCTTAAACTTTCACTTCTAGATATTTAGGTCTGAAACACATCAAATGACGTCCGATTTCAACCAAATTTCACAGAAAGCGCTTAAATCATATGTAAGACTTGTACCGGACATCGAAACCAAAATACGAGCCCGATACCACAGTCTTCTAATCCATTTTCATTTTAAATTTCCATATAAATTTCAGAAAAATAATTTTTTTTCAAAATTTATTTCTCTTGCTCGGGACCTCGAATTTCGATTTCGGGCATATGCCCGAGTCCCGTATTTTTCTACGGACCCTCCGGGACCGTCCAAGCATGGGTCCGGGTCCGTATACCCAAAATATTGATCAAAGTCAATTTTAATCATATTAATATCAAAATTCATCATTTTTATACAGAATTCATATTTAAGCTCTCTGGCTACGCGCCCGGACTGCGCACACAAATCGAGGCGACTAAAAGTAAGGTTTTTAATGCCTCGGGAGTACGAAAAAAGGAAAAAAATCGGTGATGACCCTTTGGGTCGTCACATAACCAAACAATAAATATTCAAATCCGAGATCAATTACTCATAAGTCAACATCGGGTTGACTTTTCCAACTTAAGCTTCTAAATACGAGACAAGTATCTCATTCCACACCGAAACCACTCTGGACCCGAATCAACCAACATAATAATATAAAATACAGCTGAGGCACAAATAAGGGAGTAGAAATAGGAAAAATGCGGCTATAACTCGTGAAATGACCGGCCAGTTCATTACATTATTTCAGTTATTTAAAGAGGTATATGAAATCTAATTTGAGTTGTACGACCTCATAATGAAATTATTGTTGGGACACCACTTGTTCTTAGTACTAACAATATCATGCCTCTTGACATGATATTGCAAATAATACATGACATAGAAATATTATTTCGATTCCGCCGGAGGCATCTACAAAGGATAATCATGCTATAACAAAGTCTATTCTTTATAATACAATATTAAAAGCTTATTCTTTTTTAGGATTTAGCTTTGATTGCGCTTCCCCAAACACTTGTATGACCTTCTTAATATTATATTTTTTTCAACTTGAATAATAATTTCTCTCATATGATGAATTTAAAAAATAATTTAACTAAATTCTCTTGCTAAATAATTAATTGAAATATTTAATTATTTGGTTTTAACATGAAATATAATTTATTTTTTTATTAATTTAGATTTTTAATATTAGTTCGTCTCAAGTTTGAATATTTAACCATGATTATAACTTTATCCACCCTAAATTTTATTTTCAAAGGTAAAAACATCGATGCCATTCCACTTTTATATCTTTATGTTTGCAAAATTATTAGTGATATTAGCTTTTACCAACTTTTTTCCACCTTTTCTCACATATTTATATTCTTAAAAGTTTTCTCAGTTGTTCTTTAATAATTAGGTATATTTTTCTATATTATACAAAAAATTAACAATAAAATAAATTATTTTAGTAGCAAAACAGTTCAAATATAATACAATAATATATTATAGTGGAGATTTTTTCTCAATATTAACACTTAAAATGAAATTGATGAAATAGTCCGACACGAACAACACAAAGTAAGACTAGATACAAAAAATCAAACCAAATACTAGGTAAAAGATAAGTTACCTAGACGAATGGAATGTTACATGTACTATTTTAGTGTAAGTAATCAGTGGCGGACTCAAAATTTTACTCAAGCGGGTTCAATTAGATACTATATTATTACTATAATAATAATTAATGATGGAGATTGTTGTGTATATGAAAGTGAATTTTGAATATACCTCTTCTTTTTATTTCCTCAGTATGCATCTAAAAATGTCATTTTAAAAAAAAAAAAAAATTTATTTGTACAAATAAAGTTAGACAGAAAAATATAATTTTTTAAATGTGTGCCGCTAAATTTATATATTTAAGTACCTCTAACAGTTTCTAACCCTTTAAAAGTCTATGAAGTTTACTTTAAAGTCTTGAATTTTAATTTCTATGTTTTACTCTTATATTTAGTTAATAGAAATAACAATTAGAAACACTATAGACAAGATAAATACATAATTTACCAAGTCAATAAATAATAATATAGACACAAACTTGCAGTCACAAATAACTTTTATAAATTATTATATACAAATAATAAACTATATATGACATAAATTATTATAACAATTAGAAACAACTTTAATATGATACAAACAATAAATTTAAAAAGAACCAATCTAACTATATTAGATTGAACTAATTTAACATTTAACACCAAATATAAAAAAGAAAGCTAATATAGTAGGAAGTAGGAACTATGTGTAAGGACGCTGGTTTGTTTGCCATGATCTCACGTAGGGGTGTTTATGGTTCGGTTTGGATCGGTTTTTCTCTAAAAAGAAATCAAACCAAGTAAGTTGGTTTTTCAAATATTAGAACCAAACCAAACTAATTAAATCGATTTTTTCTCAATTCGGTTTATGTCGGTTTTTTGAAATTTTTTGGTTATTTATCGATTTTTTCTTAAATATAAAATATACACTACCAAACACACATTTCGGCGACCACATTCTCAATGTAACACAATTAAATCAATTGCCCTTTCAGAAATCTATTATTTACCAAGATATATTGATGATAATTGAATCAAATAGTGACGAATAATTTAAGGATTCAATTAAAAATATATTATTTTTAACATGAAAATTCTTACACTTAACAAAAGAAAACTACCAATTAAACTACAATATAAAGGTAAAAAACTATACTAAAAGTGCAAACGATTAATATTTACTATAAAAATTTAAAACTTTGTATAAAAGTATACATATATATTGGTGCAATAATAAATTTAAAATAGATACTCTAATATTTGGTTTGGTTCGGTTTTTTTTAATTAAAACCAAAACTAAACCAAATTTGATCGATTTTTAAATTTCAAAACCAAAACCAAACAAACCAAAAAGTATCGGTATTTTTGGTAGGTTTGATTTGGTTGGTTCGGATTTTCGGATTTTTATGAACACCCCTAATTAGGGGTGGGCGTTTGGGCAGTTCGGATTGTATATGAAATTTTGATTTTGAATTTTCAGTTTTCGGATCGACGAAATGGCAATCCAAATAAGTTCGGATTGGGTCGGATTTTTTAAGATCGGTTTCGGATTAATCTGTTTGGATATTTTGGATTTTCGGTTTTGAGCTTAGAAGTTGAGACGTCTCTTCTTTTTACAAAAATGAATATTCAAATGAAGTATTCATGTTGAATTGCCTGAAAAGTTCTTCATTCTCATCGCAATCATCCAAATGAAATATTAAAGTAATAAAATTATTATATAAAAAATACAATAGAGACTTTAATACGATAGATAAGAGGTAGAAATAGTAAAAATATGTCCAAATAGAAAGTATTCTCATAATAACTTATTAATTAATATTGAATATATATGATAATATCTAATGGGTAAAGTATTGAACTTATTACTATTGTCATATGGATAATTGACTAAATATTATAAGAATTTCGGATTTTCGGATATCCAAAAATTCGAAGTACCAAATCCAATATCTAATCCGAAATTGAAAAACTTTAAAAATTAAAATCCAAAATCTAATTTGTAATCCGAAAATCCAAAACAAAAATCCAAAAAATTCGAATTTCGGTTTGAATTTGCCCAAAGTATGTCCACCCCTAATCACATGACAATAAATTAATTGTTCGAAACATCTAATGCACAAACTTGAGCACGTGATTTAGAAAATTAAAAGTACTTTGTAGGAGGCATAGCTGGAATCGAAGCTGCGTCTTCTGCCTAAAATCTACCCAGCTTCACCACTGAACCGACAATCATTGTATGATACAAGCGAGTTCATTTTATTACACATATGTATAACCTAATTTTTCAACGAGAGGGTTCAGTTGAACCCACTTGATCCAACATGGGTCTGCCTCTAATACGGAAGATATCGGGTGTGTTTGGTATGAAATGAAAAATAAAAACTTTTTTTGTTGAAATGAAAGAAAATATATTTTTTACGAAAAGAAAGTACTTTTCTTTTTGTCGAAATGAAAAAAAAAAAAAAATTTCATATCATGTAAAAAAAATACTCATTTGTTAAAATACAAAAATTTATATATATATATATATATAATAAAAAAAATAATATTAATAATATTTTTATTTAGGGTGGGGTGAGAGTGGGGGTGAGGGGGTGGGTGAGTAGGTGTGGGTGGGATGGTGGGCTGGGGTTTGGTGGAAGGGTGTGGAGGTGTTTTGGTGAGGATGAGAAATAGGGTGAGAAAAGTTGACAAAGAGTTCTGAAAAATATTTTGGTTATCTTGATAAGGAAAATATTTTTCTTTAATTGGAGAAAAATAAGTTCATAAACATTTACTTTCCTACCCAACACACTCATAGTAGCCAGAAACAGCATCTTATTATTCCATATAAGAAAAGGAGAAAGCATATATATTGTGAATATTATTATCATTATGATTCAATTAACCACAATATTTATGATAAACAAATGGAAGAATATCCATTGTGAAATCCGCACCACAAATGTTGGTTGATATTTACACATGGAGCGGTGAGTGTCGACAATTCTTCTGATGTGAAATGTGAATCACAAGAATCCCTCATGTAATACACTTCTTTATTATCTTCAGAGATAAATTAAATCAGCTGAGTCAAATGGTCCTTTGATTTATTACTTGATTGGACCTTTCGTCGTCATTGGGTTGGGTCCATTTAATAGAAAGTGTCGGCAAGTCTTGATTCTAGTCGTTCGATAGAATCCCAAACCATATCCTTTTTCTTAAAAAACAAAATTCCAGTATTACATTGAGAGAAGTGAATTTTTTTGTCGGCATGATATATTTACACTAACGAATGTTAGATTTATGTCTTTTATGAATACACTTAACACTAATCAGTGAGAAAATGGAGATGCTTGACAAAATTGAGGATGAAGGAGATCTAATCAACTCGAAATTAGTTCAAAATTTTTCTCTTTTTACTTGCAAAGGAGGAACTTAAAAGAAGATTTTATACTAAAGTACTACGCTCTCTGACCCAATTTATGTGATGATATTTAATTCGGCACAAAATTTCACTACTGAAAATTAGGTGATTTTCGTCCATAATTTCCGACCGAAATCCGTTGGAAATTGATAATTTCAGGCCAAATTCCGACCGATTTTAATTGGACGAAAAAATAATTGTCGGAAACGTAGATCGACCGTAATTGGTCGAAAATTTTTGACCGAAATCAGTCTAAAAATTCAATGCGTTGACTTCCTGTAAAACTTTATTTTCCGACTGAAATGGGTCAGAAATATTTAATTTTTTTTAAAATTTTCAAATCTCCGACCATAACGGTCGGAAAATATTATTATTATTATTTTAATTTTAGTTTTCCGACCGAGTTCGGAAGAAAATTTTAAAAAATAATAATATTATTTGATTAAATAATTGTTTGTAAATTATTAATTTACTTTAAAAAATAAATATAAATTCATAATTTTCGATCGAATTCGGTTGAAAAATATGAATTTCTGGGCAAAAAAATAATAATTTCCGACCGAATTCGATCGGGAATTTGGGTAAGAACTGGGCAGAAAATGGCTGCTTTTAAGCTACACCACCTGCCAATTTAAACCAATATACATCCTATAATGGCAGCTTACATTGTTGCCGTTCAATAATGAAAACCGTTCAAAATAACAACAGCTAATAACCACCACCAACAACAATTAACCAGCAACTAATAACCATAACCACAACAATAACTACTACGAGGAGCGGAACTCATCGATGCGTACAACCTCTTTAATCTAGGAATAAGAGGTAAGTAATGCATCTACTTCACACCAGCCTTCTTCCCGCTGGAAAGCTGCTTAAAACGAGGTTTTTCACAAAATTTACAACTTTCTAAATTTGCATCACCCTTATAATACAACATGCAACCATCTTCACAACAATCAATTCTCATAGACAAGAGTCCTAACTTAAAAACTAATCTTTTAGCCTTATAGAAATCTTCAGGTATGTTGAAAGCTGGGTCAACTAGTTCACTCATAAGGCCAATGAGAGAATCTATTCCTGCTTGAAAAATATTGGTATCTGATTTGATACTTAATAATCTAACCGCAACAGATAACTAAGATTTTGAGAGTACATACTCCCTTATTTTAGTGGACAACTAGCAATCTCTAACTGTTCATAAAAATATTTTTCTTCTTCATTTGGAGGTTGTTCGACACTTTCATGGGTTTCAAAATCGAAGTGCATCCCTAGAGCATCCGCAACTATTTCATGGTATCTCGGATGTTGAATGTTATTCCCCACTGACCTACTACTTTCATCAACAACTACATTATGAAATACACCACCACTACCTTCAATATCTCTATGGTTAGTCCACACAAAATAATTATCATTAAACCCTTTTTTATAAAGATAAGTCTTAACATCCCCCGATCCAAAATAATGCAAACACTTGCACTTCGCACAAGGACACCTAATCAACCTTCCAATCCGAAACGGTTCAAGTGACATTGCATGCATAATAAATTCCTCAACCCCTTTTATTAATAATTTTTATATTTTAATTTCTATAAAAGCATTTTTCCGACCAAATTCGGTCGAAAATATTGAATTATAACTATTTCAGTTGGCTAATTAAATATATATAATTTTTGTCTTGTGTGGGAAACAAAAAATTTAAAATTTCAGACTGATTTCCGTCAGAAATTTGAAATTTTTTTAATAAATAATTATTTTTGTACGTTATATACCAGTTTGATTAAAAGTTTGACCAATTTCTGACCGAACTCGATAGGGAAAATTGGAATTGTTACACCTCTTTTTTTAGGGCTTTTACACCCCGTGAAGGGTATAATAAAAAGAGTTTTCCAATTAAAGGACGGTCGGAACGGGATTAGTTATTTAAAATTTCAGAGTCGCCACTTGAGAATATAATGGTGTCTCAAGTCACCGAATTAATCCCGAACCGAAGAAAGTGTGACTCTGTTACAGTCTACGAACTAGAAATCCAGGTAAGGAATTCTGTTAATCCGGGAGAAGGTGTTAGGCACTCCCAAATTCCGTGGTTCTA
>MU675385.1:5981-19611 GCA_026770625.1 Nicotiana glauca
AGAAAGTAACTCCTCTGTTGAACTTGAACAACCACAAAAGAAAATATTCTGTTCTGTACATATACTGAATATTAACAACTAAAATAACTAATTAGTCATTTACTTAAATACCCTTACTAACTACTTAACCTACATCTATATTCATAATAATACAACATTTTAAGATCTTGGTGGGAAGGGGAGGGAGCAGGAGGAA
This sequence comes from Nicotiana glauca, assembly GCA_026770625.1. Taxonomy (NCBI): domain Eukaryota; kingdom Viridiplantae; phylum Streptophyta; class Magnoliopsida; order Solanales; family Solanaceae; genus Nicotiana; species Nicotiana glauca. The sequence continues at coordinate 6,178 of MU675385.1, forward strand.
AGAAAAAGAAATTACAGATCTTCCATCCCAGTTGATACTCTTTGAAGTCAATAACTATAAGCATCAGTATTTCATATTTAGACTTCTGCTTTCTTTTATTTTCATCTTATATTTTGGAAGTATGTTAATTTAAATATATTCTAAAAATGCTTAATGCTTATTACATAGTGTTAAATGATCCAGTTTGGATATAAAAGCCAAGTTCACATGTGGTTCTTTGTTGAGACTTTTTCCTTCCTATACCATATATGAAACCTTATTACCAAAAAATTGCATAGTTTCATATTTACCCGCTATGTTCACAGTTATTCTACAAATATTATACCATTCATTAAATACCAATTATTAGGTGTTGATTCTTTCCTAATTAGGCGCGCTACAAATCTGGAACTAAATTTTCTTCCATATATTCCTATTTAAGCGCGCTGCAATTATGGAAGTAAATATTGTTCCAGATATTTCATTAAATAAGGGATCATTGTAGCATTAAAATTCTTCTATAATTCAAAAACAAATTGATTATTTTTCTACAATTCACAAATAAAAAACAACTAAATCTTTTCTTCTACATCAAATGCAATTATGTCCAAATTTTAGTAATATAAAGCAAAGGAAAAGAAAGCAGCAATTCCACCATTGATAATTTTTTTAGATAAATTGAAGAAAAATTGTAGATTTTCAATATAGATTGTTGTTTAATTGTAGTATAAATGTAGTAATTATGTAGATACTCTTACAAATAATACTGTTTTATACATACTTAAACTGATTTGTAGTATATTTGTAGAAAATTTGTAGATGGAGAGAAAAAATTTTGTAATCAACATTTTTTCAACATAGATTATAGTTTAATTGTAGTATAAATGTAGTAATTTTGTAGATAATTATAAAAATAATATTGCTTTATACATCCTAAAACTGATGTGTATTTTATTTGTAGATAAATGTAGGAATTTTATAGATATTACCGTAAAATCAGACTTCTATAGAATTTGAAATATATGTGCCATAGGAATGTAAAAATCTCTTTTATTTATTTCAAATTCTGATCAATCCAACTGTGACTACTTCATATTTTTGCTGTATCAAATGTGTGTATAAAGTGTGCGAAATCAAGAAACTCAGATTAGAAATAGAAAAAGTAAAACAGAAGTAAAAATAATAAATTTTCCAATATTATATTATGAAAGACGTAACAATCATAATGCCCCCACTTTAATTTGAGGACAAAAATTTCAACTTAGTTTTAACTGTTTCTGGCCATATGGACAAAATGATTGCAGCGAGGCAAAATTGCTTCATGGGCAAACAATTTTAGAGAAATTTCCACACCCATATACCATTCGAAAATCAGTAGCCCAATTTAGAGAATGGAGAAGTAGAGAACAGAGGAGTTTCCTCGTCGGAAACCGTCAACGGCGGCGAAGATGTATTTAGTTCTAAAGTCCGATGCTTCCTCCACCGATCATCTTGTTAGGGGTAAAACATAGGTGGGGCTGGGGGGTTAGGAGAGAGAAATGTGGGATTAGTCGGGATACTTATCGATACAGATTCCTTTAATTAAGGAGGAAAAAAAGTACAATTAATTATACCCTTAATTAATTATGGTATAGAATTGGTAATTTGGTATACTAAGAGCATGTTTGGAAAGCCACATAGGAATTGGATTTGGGTGTAATTGGGTGTAATTACACAGTTTGACATGTTTGTTTGGCTAAATAATTACTTGGTTAGCATGGAATTGGGTGTAATTGGAGGGGTGTAATTACACTCCCCAATTCTCAAGGGGGAGGTGAGAATTGGTGGTAATTACACTGTGTAATTACAAGGTTTATTTTTTATTTTCTTTCCTTTTTATTTTTATTTTAATTTATTTTCTTTATAACTTTTTATTTTCATATTATTTTAATTTCTTAAATTTTATTTTTACTTTTAAATTTATTTTAAAATTTTAAAATATATTTTTCTTTGTACATTATTTATCTTTCATTTCTCTTTCTTTATTTCTTGTTATTTCATGTAAATGCTTATATTTTATTATTCTATTTTTTGAAACTACACCTCCTAATATTATAAATAATGAGTCATTTACAAACTTGTCATATAATGAGTGATGTAGTTAAAGTGGAATTTTATTGTTGAATGTGGTTATAAACTTATATTCATGGTTCTAATCTACTTGTTTTAGTAGTATTGGCTCACGTCGCATGTTGTTCATTTTTTAATTAGAATTGATAGATCAGTTTTGTCAAATATTTGAATAATGTTATGACATTATATTTATAAATATTAATTTATTTTATCAAATATGAATTCCATGATATTTTTACAAAAAAATGTATATTTTTAATTTTTGTATGTATCTAAACTAAATATTATTAATTTAAAATATATAGATACATTATTTTTACTATATTAGTTATAAATATATGATTACTTATTAATATATATTCACGAAAAATATACATCTTAAATATCGAATATAATATCATTTATACTCATAAAAATTTATAGGCATATATTTATTATATTAACTTTTAAGTTTTGATAGTTACTTAATTTAAAATTTAATCATAGTAAACTTATAATTACACTATCACAAACAAACACGTCGTCCTAATTACACAATTGAGTAATTACTAGGCTGTGTAATTACTACCCTAGTAATTACACCAATTCTAATTACATGTTGGCTTTCCAAACAGACTCTAAGTGTAATTAAGTCAAACCTTAAACATTGAGGGTAATAAGGTTTCCTATGTGGCATAGGAATGTAAAAATTCCTTCTTTGTTTCACAGTTCCGTTACATACTTCTGTTGTTCCTAAGTTTGAGGACTATCATCTTTAACCGAGTTAATTATATCCCTACATGGACCGGGTTAGTTCGGTTTTTATCAAAACCAAACCAAACCAACTATATTGGTTTGGATTGATTCGGTTTTGTCGGGTTTTTCGGATTTTCGGATTTTTTGTTACTTACATATTATTTTAATTTTATTTTGTTAAATTTTATATGTATACTTCTACTTAGTAAAAATATAAAAAGTTGACAAACATATTATCAATTAAAATATTCTTATGCGAGAATTTCATTAGTTAGCACATAATAATTATTTTTTTAATTGTCTGACAATAATTTTTTGTTGATATACACTTTCAGATTACCCAAATTTAGTAATTAAACATAAGAATCAATATGATACCTAAATATTAATAACCACTTGACATTCGAAAAAGATATAAGAATTTAGTACATCTTAACATATGATATGAATATGTAAGAACAAAGAGATAGACGTATTTCGGTAACACTTGATAAGAAACTTATCATACAATCCATTATTTAAGGTCAATAAATATGGAGCATTTCATATTCTATTAAAATTTGTATCCCGCAAGAGAATCCCAAATATTTCTAGATATTTTTAGAGAAAATTTTATATAAAATCTTAAATAATATATATATATATATATATATAAAAATTATATATTTATATGTCGGGTTGGTTCGGATTTTTTTATTTAATACCAAACCAAATCAAACCAAACCAAGTCGGGTTTTTTAATCGGTTTGGTTTGACTTTTCGGTTTAGTGCGGTTTTTTGGTTCGGTTTGTACACCCCTACCTACAATTTAGTTCATTTCATGATACTGGGGGAATCATGCCTTCTCATTTTAAGGGCAAGGGAAAAGACTAGATGTATTTGTTTTGAGTATCTAAGATTTGCCATTTCTTCTTTATGGTGAGCGGTGACTGTAAGCGTGTGAATTGCCATTTTTATGGCAGGTAGCTTTGACTCTTTTCACTTATCATTATTTTCTTATCAAGTTTATTAGCAATTTACTTCATTTGGTTAGATATTTTTCCTTCTTGTGCTTGTGTCACGATTTAAAATTTCAACCAGTCGAGGTCGTGATTGCCCTAATGCAAGCCAACACACAACAGATAATACAAAAGGAATAGCAATTTACGGCTAACAACAAGATAACAATATAAAGTAAAACAACTCGAAAAGTATACATAATTAGAACCCACATCTACGCAAACTAGGGCTGTAATGTGGTAGGTCCCGGTCTTAAATGGGCTTTGTGGGTCGGTCCTAAGTGGTCCCAGGCTTCGTGAGCTTTTTGTAAGAACCAACCGGAGATCGGAACCACAAATTAATGGTTCTGGGCTAAGTGAGCCGGTCCCAGACCTATGTGGGTCTAAGTGGACCCAACGGTTACTTTCTTTTTTAATTTTTTTTATCTAAAGCAATTCCTTGTAAAATTATATTATAGAATTGTGACCTAAATTTTTAATTCAAATTTAAACACAAATATATTGTAAAGAGATATTCAAAGCAAGGCGTTATAATTTTACTATAACATTAACAAAACATGACAATATATTTCGTTGTCTTTCTTCCCCCCATGGAATGAGCACAATAAGATGCTAATACCACCATTGAGAAGAAAAAGAAACTAATCAAGATGTGTCAAAATATAAGTTATATATTAATTTACATGGTATCTCTTACAAATTTTATAAATCCTTCAAGGTTCGGAGGAATTCCCGTTGGTGATGGCGGAAAAGAAGCTTGTTCATCACCGCTTCCGGACAAAGTTGCATCCTCCGCAAGTTTAGCTAGCATTTCTTCGTAAGCTTCGTCTACCTCTGGTTGTGATTCAGCAAGTCCAAAATTTCTTCGTTCCGAACGGATCCAATCTCTGAAAAATATTAATTTTTCTAAGCTCTCCCTCATAGACGCTCTATAATCACCGAGTTGAAGTCTTGTTTGACTGAAAGCGCTCTCAGATGCCACTGTTGAAGCTTGAATGGTTAAAATATCTCGGGTTATCCTTGAAAGAATCAGAAAGTGTTTTTCTTTGTCCTTCCACCATTCCAAAATATTAAAGGAGCCGTCGGGATTCACTTCCTCAATTTCCCGTGACAGATAAATTTCAAACTCACTTAGTTGTAAACAATATCTAGTACTAGAATCTTGAGAACCCCTGAACCCGGCCCAAGCAGTAAGTGCTCTTACTCCTCCAGTTCTTTAGATGATTGAGAACTAGAAGAAGAAGGAGTTGGAACACTTGGTCTAACATGATCTATTGCAATTTGATAAGCACTAAAAATAGTTTGAACATTTATTTTAATTCAGGCTTGTGCTTCCGGAAGTGTAGAAAAATCCTCATCTTCAAGTGCTAAACCATTATAAACAGTTTCATACCAAAATTGAGGACCTCCTAATTTTATAGTAGGATTTAACAAGGCAACAACACCATAAATAGGGGAATAGGAAAAATATATTTTTTAAACTTTTTTCTCATAGAATCAATAGCTTGTTCATAAATTTTCCCACCCTCTGAAAATAATCAAACAAATTTGAAAGTTCTGCAATATAAACTAAACAATTAGAAATAGTAGGATAATGTTGCCCAGAAAATTCATTTGTAGCAATATAAAATTTTTCTAAAAAATCAACAAGCATTTTAACATTATCCCAATCCGCATTTGTAAGGTTCTCATCATCATCACTTACATGAGCATTAAACGTTGAGTTTATGGGGTTTCTATATTCATATGAAGCAACTAAACTTTGATACAGGCAATTCCATCTAGTTTGTGACGACCCGGCCGATCGTCTTAAGAATTAACGCCCCGATCCCTTATTTAACTGCCTTTCTCAAGTCTATTTATGCTAATTTGAATTTGCCGGGATGTTCGATTTTGAGTTTCGGAGAGTTTTGGGGCACTTAGTCCCTAAATGAGAGCTTAAGTGTTGGAAAGTCGCCCATAGTTGGAACAATATAAAGACGGCCTCGGAATGGAAATCCGATGGTTCTATTAGATCCGTTAGTTGATTTCGAGGTTGGGAGTGTGTTCGGAAGGTATTTTGGAAGTCCGTAGTTGATTTAGGCTTGAAATGCCGAAGTTTGAATTTTTAAAGTTCCGGTCTGATAGTGAGATTTTGATCCGAGGGTCGGAATGGAATTTCGGAAGTTGCAATAGCTCCGTCATGTCATTTGGGAAGTGTGTAAAATTTCAGGTCATTCGGACATGATTTGGTTAGGTTTTTGATCGAAAGCGTATTTTGAGGATTTGGAATTTCATAAGCTTGGTTTTTGGTTCGATCCGTCGTTCCGATGTTGTTTGATGTGATTTAAAACTTCGAGCGAGTCCGTGTTAGGTTATATGACTGGTGTGTGTAATTAGATGGGGTCCCGGGGGCCTTGGGTATGTTTCGGATGGGTTGAGGATCATTTTCCTCCTATTTTGAACTGTTTTAACTGCTGCTTCTGATATCCTTTTATGTGATCGCGAAGCATCTCTCGCAATCGAGATGCCTTATTTTACCCACCGGGATATTTCATCTTCGCGTTCGCGTAACTCCTCCCGCATTTGGGAATCCCAGTTTACTTCCTCTTCGCGTTTTCATAGACTACCTCGCGTTCGCGTACCTCTACTATATCCGCTCTTCGCGTTCGAGGACGCTTTCATGCGTTCGCGTAGAGCAACTTCTGGACCTCGATACTTTTCCTTCAATAAGTTCGCATTCATGCTTCCGTGATCGCGAAGCACTATTTTTCTCCCCTTCGCGTTCGCGTTCTCATCATCGTGTTCACGATGTACATTTCTGGGCCTTCTCAAATTTCCTCTATGTGATCGCGATCGTTATTCCGCGATCGAGATGAACAAATCGCTGGGCAGACAAAATTAAATCTCAAATTCGAGGGTTTCACCATTTTATCACATTTTGACTTCGAGACTCAGCTCTTGGCGATTTTTGAAGGGATTTTCACCTGGGCGACATGGGTAAGTATTTCTCACTTGACTTAGACTAATTACCATGAATCTCCTCTTAATATCATCCTTTAATTTCGAATTTTGAACAAAAAATAGGTAAAAACTTTATAGACCAAATTATTGAATTTTGAGTGGGAGTTTGACCTCCTATTTGGGAGATTTTTGTATGGTTATACTTGTGAGAGTACGAGGGTTCTGAAAATGTAAAATTTATCCAATTCCGAGATGTTGGCCTGAGGGGCGTTTTGGTCATTTTGCCTAATTTTGCGCTTTAGCTTTGAATTAAATAGCAGAATTAGTTGCATGAGATGTTATTTAGAATGTGTGATTTAATTGAATAGATTTGGGCCATTTGGAGTCGAGTACTCGTGGAAAGAACATGGCTGCTAGTTGATTTTAGCCGGTTCGAGGTAAGTATCTTGCCTAACCTTGTGTGAGGGACTTCCCCTTAGGATTTGAATCTTCTTTATTGATTGTATTCCTTGTACGCGAGGTGACGAGTGCGTGCTCGGATTTATTTGTGGAAAATTGCCCCTTTTAGGTTCTTAGATCCTTGGAATAACCGAATATGAAGTTGTTCTTGATACGATTTAGTTTTCCTGTTATTAGTTTCACCTCTACATGTCTTACTTGGAATTTATTTGCCCTTTTTTGGTTATTCTTGTTGCCTAATTGACTTTTACTTGTTTAACTGCAGACATTTACCCTTATATAGTCACATTATCATTCATAACTGCTTGTCTTTATCTGGAAAGCATTATTATTATTATCTCTCGTGTAATTAATTGGTCTTAATTGGAAAAGAGTTAGACATCCTATGTTTAGTTGACATCTCCTTAATTATAATTATTTGATTCATGTTAACTTCCTTGTTGTTGAACTGAGTATTATGGAATCGTTGTTTCATATTATTTCTCCCTTATTGAGTTGTTCTTATTGCGCTTAGTATTTCTCTGTTACGGTTATTCCTTGTGAGTCAGTTGTACCGTCTCTTTGGTGAACAGAGATACCTGAGTTGATTCTCTTGCTTTGTTCCTGTATATATTGTCATTTGTTGTGTCGTACTTGGTACTGTGATGCACGAGGCCTTTGCCGTGTTGTTGTTGTTATTGATGTTTGGCACATGCGGCGTAATAAGGCGGGATATGTTATATGCTTATATGTGGGTTGCGCATGTGGCAGAAAAAGATGGGAACATTGTGATGCACGTGTGGCGAAATAAGGCGGTGCCTATTATATTATTATTTTCACGCGTGACATAATAAGGTGGGCTATGTTAGGGGTTGATTAAAATAGATTGTGACGGCATGTGGCGGCATTCCTATTTTGTTTACTATTGTGATTGTGGTTTGCTTACCTGTATGAGCTTTATCGCTCGGAAGTTGTGAGGGCACATCGTGTGTGTGGTCCGGTCCCAATTCATATTTACTAGTTGGTAGGATTCTTGTTAAAACACTTGCACAAGCATACACGTAGTTGAACACTCCCATTAAAGGTAAATTGCTCCTGATTTTGCTAAGGATGGAGGTACGCCCTCGTTTATCCATTATACATATGAGAGTGGCCCTAGTTAGCCAGTTAGTTGTTAGCATGACCGTGAGACTGATGGGGCACAGGATTCCAAGTGTTAGATTTCAGATGCTGGATTCGTGAGTTGTGGTTTTGTCTGAGATTTGGTAAAACTGTGAAAAGTGTTAAATAGAACCTTATGTGGACATCATCGTAGGGTATGAGTTATTGACTTGTTTTTCCCTTGCTGTGTTGTGATCCTAGGATTTGGTTGGTGATTTTGCCGTCATTTCGTATCATCATTTGTTATATTCTTGTTGTTACTTGTTGTCCTTATTCATTATTGTGACTTGTAGCATTTTTAGTCATTCATGCAGACTTTCACATATTTATATATCAGTTCCATTATTCCTATAATTATATTGTTTATTTGACCGGTAGGTGCCTTGACTGTTCCTCGTCACTACTCCACCGAGGTTAGTCTTGATATTTACTGGGCACCGCCATGGTGTGCTCATGCTACTCTTCTGCACATTTTTTGTTATGCAGATACAGGTACCCCCACTCAGTTGTATCAGCCTTGGAAGGAGGCATATCGGTAGAGACTTTGATATTTCTGCTACGTCCGCAGACCGAGGAGTCCCTTTCCAGTTTTCTGTAATAAGTATAGCTCTTTAAGTATTTCTTCTTTGTATAAATATTCTTGAGTCAGAGCCTCTTATGTACCCCTTAGCTTGTGATTTGTGAGATTTCTGGTTTTGGGAATTTTGTTAGCTTCGAGAGCTGTTATTGTATGTACCAAGTGGCACCCTAAATGCTGTTTATTTTACCAGTTCAGTTTTAATTATTCTTCCGCAATTATGGTTATCTTCCGCATTGTTAGGCTTACCTAGTCGTAGGGACTAGGTGCCGTCACGACATATTCACGGAGGGAGAACTGGGGTCATGACAAGTTGGTATAAGAGCTCTAGGTTCATAGGAGTCACATATCACAAGCCAGTTTATTAGAGCCTCGTGGATCAATACAGAGACGTCTGTACTTATCTGTGAGAGGCTATGTTACCGTTAGGAAAATTCCACTTCATTTGGTTTCCCTGTCGTGCGAGATTTTTTGACATCCACAATCCTAAACCTCTGTCTTCAACTCTCTCACAGATGGTGAGGACACATACTACCAGAGGTGATCAAACACCCGCATCCCCTGCTGCAGCCGTCAGAGGTCGGAGCCGAGGTAGAGTTTGAGGACGCACACGTGGTGCAGCGAGAGCACCTACGGGAGCTACCGCCGAGGTACCACCAACAGATCCAGCCGGAGTCCAGGCACCTAACACGCCTACTACTACTACTACTCCAGCCCTTGAGGAGACTTTGGCACAATTCATGAGTATGTACACCACTTTTGCTCAGGCGGGATTGCTTCCCGTTGCTGCAGCCACATCCCAGGCCGGGGGAGGAGCACTGACTCCCGCCGCCCGCACTCCTGAGAAGTGAGCATATGTTGAGCAGGTCCCAGAGATTATTCCTTCGCCACCTGTGGCACTAGTTTAGCCTAAGGGCATGGCAACGACTTCCGAGCAGGAGCAGACGAGACTAGAGAGGTTCAAGAAGTATGATCCTCCGATGTTCAGTGGATTAGTATCAGATGATGCCTTGGGGTTTCTTGATGAGTGTTACCGTATTCTTTGTACTATGGATATCTATGGATCGAGCGGGGTTTATTTTACAACTTTTCATCTTCGAGGAGCCGCCTATGATTGGTGGCGCACCTATGAGTTAGACAACCCAAACGGGGCAGCTTCATTGACTTGGACCCAGTTTTTAGATATGTTTCTGAGAGAGTTTGTTCCTCAGAGCCTCAGGGATACCTGACGTGCGTAGTTTGAGCATTTGCGCCAGTGCTATGACCATCTCGGAGTATGCTATCTGTTACACCAGTTTGGCTAGACATTCCCCAGCCTTGGTTTCTACTATTCACGAGAAGGTTCGCCGGTTCATTAAGGGGCTTATTCCCAGCATCAGGTCTAGTATGGATCGTGAGTTGGAGATGGATATTCCATATCAGCAAGTGGTGAACACTGCTAGGAGGATATAGGGTATGCATGCTAGAGAGAGAGAGAGGGCAGGCAAGGTCATGAGAGAGAGGGCAGGCAGGGTCATGAGAGAGAGAAAGCAGGCGAGATCGCGAGAGAGAGCCTGAGGAGGCTTCGTAGACCGGTGAGATATATGAGTCCTTATTTTGGAGGCAGGGTGCGTCATGGTAGAGGTTTTGCGGGTCAGCCAGTTCAGTTCGCGTTTCAGGCTTTGCATGGTGACTCAGGTGCTCATGGGTCTCGGAGTACCCGTACCGCACAGTTCCCACTGCCTCGTCAGCAGAGAGGGTTCTTTGAGTGTGGAGATACTAGCCACATGGTGAGAGATTGTCCCAGACTTCGGACCGATATGTCACAGCAAGGTATTTAGGCAGGTAGAGGGTGCCCAAGAGCGGGAGGCTCAGCTCGTTGATGGGTTTCATATAGTAGGTTTAAGGCAGTGCACCATCTAATATCACTCAGGTACGAATTTAGTTTGTTATAGAGTGGCACTATCTGTAGTTCATCACAGTTTTGCTTATTGGAGCGAGTCTCCTTGTTTGTTGTTCCATTTATGGGAGCGTTTCATGATTTGTACTCTGTTATGTGATTATTCTGTTGGGAGGTTCTATGAGTGATAGCCGTGTCTATCGTCTATTTCTAGCTGTTGCCGAGAGTTATGAGGCTAGTACTAAATTCATGTTGTCTGTTTCGGTTGGTTTGATGTGATCTCTGAGTATTCTTGGTTACGAGCCGTGATTTCTATGCTCCACCGGTGTGGGAGCCAGGCTGTATTGTAATTTGTAGGCGGAGTTGATCTAATAAGAGTATCTAGATGGGTCGATGTGTACCCTACTTATGATTCAGTATTGAGGACGGGACCGTTGTGATTTTAGGTGAATTGGTATGTTGAGACTGGGCTGTGTATTGCGGTGAGAGTTATATCAGTATAAGATCCTTGTGGGTCTTTTATATACTTTCATTCTTTCTTGTTAGATGTTTTTTTTGTAGATTTTTTTTAAAAGAATTTGTGCTACTTTGATTTGTTTGCTAGTTCCCTTATGTGTCTCCTTTCCCACATTCATTCATTTTCATTCTATGCTTCTTGAGTTCTAGTTGTGGGGTGCGTACCCGTTGGTATTAGCTGAGATTTGGTTGTCCAGGTGTTTTGCTATGTGGTTTTCGTGGTTATTGTATCATCGCCAATACTGGGGAGGTTTGAGAGGAGTTCCTATTGAATATGAGGCTTATGGCCGGTACAAATTTTGATCTCAGGCAAGTATTTTTATTAGAAATGTTATTATGGGCCTATGTGTGATGTGTCATGTTGTGTGGTTGTACCCTCTATGTGTTGGCTTGTATTGAAATAGCTGGTTGAGACTAACACCGGATATGGATGTAAGATCGGGTCTTTTGGAAATGGATGGAAGGTGAGAATTCTGGCTTCAAGGCTTATTGGTATTGCTAGAAAGGCTAAATTTTAGTTAAGATGGTGTCGTCATGCTTAAGTGGATTGGGGTGATGTGGGATCACCCGCGGGTGTATGTTGGCAGTGCCCACTCAGTGACTTGAGGACTTCAGGTATGTCTCTATATGCTCGTTCGAGGACGGACGAATATTTAAGTGTAGGAGGATATGATGACCTGGCCGGTCGTCTTAAGAATTAACGCCCTGATCCCCTATTTAACTGCCTTCCCCAAGTCTATTTCTGCTAATTTGAATTTACCGGGATGTTCGATTTTGAGTTTCGTAGAGTTTTGGGGCACTTAGTCCCTAAATGAGAGCTTAAGTGTTGGAAAGTCGCCCGCAGTCTGAACAGTGTGAAGACAACATCGGAATGGTAATCCGATGGTTCTGTTAGATTCTTTAGTTGATTTCGGGGTTGGGAGTGTGTTCGGAAGGTGTTTTGGAAGTCCGTAGCTGATTTAGGCTTGAAATGCCGAAGTTTGAATTTTTGAAGTTCCGGTCTGATAGTGAGATTTTGATCTGAGGGTCGGAATGGAATTTTGGAAGTTGCAGTAGCTCTGTCATGTCATTTGGGATGTGTGTAAAATTTCAGGTCATTCAGACATGATTTGGTTAGGTTTTTGATCGAAAGCGTATTTTGAAGATTTGGAAGTTCATAACCTTGATTTTTGGTTCGATCCGTCGTTCCGATGTTGTTTGATGTGATTTGAAACTTCGAGCGAGTCCGTGTTAGGTTATATGACTGGTGTGTGTAATTAGACGGGGTCTTAGGGGCCTCGAGTGTGTTTCAGATGGGCTACGTATCATTTTCCTCCTATTTTGAACTGCTGTAACTGCTTTTTCTGATATCTTTCTACGCGATCGCAAAGCATCTCCCGCGATCGAGATGCCTTATTTTACCCACCTGGATATTTCCTGTTCGCGTTCGCATAACTCCTCCCACGTTCGCGAATCCCATTTTACTTCCTGTTCGCGTTCGCATAGACTACCTTGCGTTCGCGTCCGATCTTCGGGTTCGTGGACGCTTTCACGCGTTCGCGTAGAGCAACTTTTGGACCTCTATACTTTTCCTTCAACGCGTTCGCATTCACGTTTCCGCGATGACGAAGCACTATTTTTCTCCCCTCTGCGTTCGTGTTCTCATCATTGCGTTCGTGTTCTCTTCATCGCGTTCGTGATGTATGTGAGCACGTATTTTTGCCCTGCATGAAAATAACTCCTAAAAATAGACGAAAATAATTTTAATTGATTTTTAGGTATTTTTCTTTATTTAGTTGCATTTTATGCATTTTTAATATTTTTAAAATCATAGAAAAATCATTTAAAAAAAAGTGTGTCACATTTTAATTTCATGCCACCTTAGGTTTAATTTGCATTTAGGAATTAATTACATTGAGTTAATAGTGCTATTAATCAAAAATCACAAAAAAATGATCATTTTTACATAGTTAAATAATTAGCTTAATTTTACAATTTAAATTAATTTAGGAATTTAGTTTAGGTTTTTAATTAATTAAAGAAAGAAAAGAACAACAAAAAGAAGAGGGAAGTGAAAAGGCTTGGTCTTAAATTCAAATTGGCCAAATATTTGAAAA
>MU675385.1:29730-66610 GCA_026770625.1 Nicotiana glauca
TTAAATCGCTATTTTTTAAATAGCCAACGACTATTTTGGCAACCCAAACGGTTATTTTTTAAATGCCCTAAATGGGCAGATTTTATTTTAAAAATTTGGAGCCGTTGGGCCCGTTTAGGACCGGTTGAACTGGCCCACTTCCCAGTCGGTCCCGTTCTTGCGGGCCTCGCTTAAAGGACCAACCCACTATCCCAGCCCACTTTCCTCGGTCCCGATCCTATTCGATTAGGACTGTTTAGGCCCAACGCCTATGTGGGCTTGCGATCTTGGGCCGGGCCAGGTCCTAACCGGCCCACATTCTACCCTTAACGCAAACCATCCCAAAATGTGGAGTCATAAGTACATGAGCTTCTAGATTTTACTATATAAACTATTTTGAAAGAAAATACAATACTATCTGAAAAGTAGAAGTACAATAGAAATAAGAAGGTGACTCTAAAGCCTGCAAACGGAATGTAGCGCTACCTCGAATCACCCGTTTAGTATCCGCTAAGCACCTCTGTGGACTTCAATGGTACCAAGATCCAGATCTGCACGAGAGAAGTGTAGTATGAGTACAATCGATTCAATATACTCAATAAATATCGAGCTTAACCCTGACGAGGTAGTGATTAGGCCAAGACAAGACACCTACAATAAACATGTGCAGTTATATATCAAGAAGCAACGAGATAATGGATAAATAATTAAATATAACGTCGAGATAAGGACATGTGAAAGGGATAACAAGTACAAAAATAAAAGGATAATAAACCAAAACACAAAGTAAAGTGCCACTGAGTAAGACTCTTCCAAAAGTGAATAACGAATCCACAAAGACAATTCCACATTCCAAATATTAAAGTAAGTGCAATGAAATCAACAAGACCTCACGACATCACCCTTCGTCTTTTTACTCTGATCCTTACATCATAAATTGAAAACAAGCACGGAAACACCTTTTGTGCATATTCTCACATTCACTCGGGCACGGAAGCACCTTTCGTGCAATAATATTAATATATAAATAAGACACTAAAATAACCTTCGTGCACAATCACTCTTCCTTACAAGTACGGCAATATTCTTCGTGCATTTCACTCTTCCTCACAACCATGGCAATACCCTTCGTGTTTTTCACTCTTCCTCACCAAACATCACATACAACACAATACCAAGCAATATGAGAAGCAAATTCAACATCAACAATAGTATTTTAACATAACTCGTCATATGAGAATCTTCCAACAATTAGCACCGACAACCAATCAACAATTCAATGACCTCAATATCAATATCTCAATAATCTTAACATAGAAAATAACATGAATACGAGAAATTAAAGAATTAAACAATCTATCTAAAGCATGGGAAACATAAAACACAAAGTAGCATGGCACAAATAAGACTAATTCTACCCACATGCTTATCTCATGGCCAACGCATATACACCCATCACCTTATATATACGCTGCCCCAACACATAGCAAATAGACTCAATTCTACTTTATTTCCTTCAAATCATAGCAAATAGACTCAATTCTACTTTATTTCCTTCAAATCAAGGTTAACAAAGATACTTACTTTTTTTCGCAACACAATCAACAATCTAACATGAATTTTCCTTTAGAACAAGCCTCCAAACTACCCGTGTCTAGTCAATTATTGTTCAAACAAGTCAAACAAGCTTTAGAAACTACCCTCGAATAAAAAAGGTACAATCTTTAACATAATTGAAAACATCAACAAAAAAGTATACCTAGGTAGACATGGTAGAAATTTGAAAATAATACCAAATCCTGATTACCCATTCACTTCGAGCCCGAATATATGATTTGTTTCGAAATCCGACTTCAATTTGAGAATATCAATATTATAAAATCCGTAAATTTTACCCAAAATTTGCAATTTCTACATTGAAATTATTAGATTTGATAATTAAATTCATGAAAAAGTAATTGAAATTGAATAAAAACAAGTCAATATTACTAACCTGTGAATTTGGAAAAACATAACTCTCCAAAAATCGCATCTTTGGAGTCTAGGTCTGAAAAATGGTGTAAAATGAGTTAAATCCCAAAATTCTCACATTTTACCTAGCAGCAGATATCATAACTATGAACTGTATTCGCAATAGCGAACAACTATGTGCAAATGCGAACAATGTCTAAGCCATTCAGTTATCGCAAATGCGACAAAACCTTTGCATTTGCGAAGGTCCCCTTCCTCACAAAAGTGAACCAAGCTTCGCATTTGCGAAGCTTCCCAAACAATGTCTAGTGTTGTAAATGCGACACCATAATTTCAAATGCGATGAACCCCCTTCTGCAAATGCGATATAGACTTTGCAGAAGCGAAGTGCCTAACCCTTAGCCCATCTTCGCAAATGCGAGCCATCCCTTGCAAAAGGGATGCTCGCATTTGCGAGCAGAACCTCTCAAATGAGAGATTTATAGGGACCAACACAGCCTTCTTTCAGCTGTCCCAAACCATCCGCTACGCATCTGAAACTCACTTGATCCACTCGAGCTACAATCTAGACATTCACATAAGTGTCATAACATCATACAAACTCTCTTGCACATTCAAAATCATTAAAGTAACATCTAAACTCAAGAATCGATTACTAAAACTCAAGATTTTTAAGTTGAAAACTCAAATTTTCACATAATGCGTCGAAACGGCCTCGGGTCACCCGAGACCCCAACCAAACGTGTGTTAGTTAGTTAGCTACATTGGTGTTCAAAGTATCCCGCATTTACGCAGGGTCTGATGAAGGGCCACACCCTAAGGGGTGTGATGTGGGCAGCCTACCCTGATGTAAGTATCAATGGCTGATTCCACGACCCGAACCCGTGACCTACAAGTCACACATAGAAAAATTTTTTGTTGCTCCAACCAAACATGCGTACATGTCAAAAATTATCATACGAACCTACCAGAATTGCCAAAATACCGATTTGAGACCGTTTACTAAAAATGTTTACCGTGGTCATTGTTACTCATTTTTAAAGTTAAAGATCATATATTCTTCAAAATTTCACATATAAAATATTTGGAAATCAACATGTACCATGCACGCAAGTCATAATTCATCAAATTGAGTTATGAAAAGTCTCGAAACACAAAAAAGGGAGCTAGTACCCAAAACGACCTATCGGGTTATTACATTCTCCACCTCTAAAAGAAAAGTTGTCCTCAAACGGACATATAAATGTATCTGGACTAGCAAAAATGTGCGGGTAGCTACTCCTCATATCAGAATCAAAATCCCAAGTAGACTCCTTAATCGGCTCTCCTCTCCAACGCACTTTTATGGAAGGAATGTCTTTAGATCTCAACTATCGAACCTGCCGATATAGAATAGGCCCCCGAGTCTTCCTTGTAGGTCAATTTCTCATCAAGCTGCATCATGGTGAAGTTTAAAACATGTGACCTATCTTCATGGTACTTTCAAATAATGAAAACATGAAATGCCGAATGTACCCCTACTAGGCGAGGAGGCAATGCAAGCCTATAAGCAACCTTCCCAACTTTCTCCAAGATCTTAAGTGGGCCAATAAACCTCAGGCTCAACTTGCCCTTCTTTCCAAATCGCATTACACCCTTCATAGGCTATACTCGAAAAAGAACCTTCTCACCTACCATGTAAGCCACATCTCGAACCTTCTGGTCCGCATACTTTTTTTGCCTGGACTAAGTTGTACGAAGCCACTCCTGAATCACTTTCAGCTTCTCCAAAGCATCACGAACCAAAATTGTGCCCAACAATCTAGCCTCACAAGGATCAAACTATCCAATCGGAGAACGAAATCAACTCCCATATAAGTCCTCATACGAAGCCATGTAGATGATCGATTGATAGCTGTTGTTGTAGGCAAACTCTAATAGAGGTGAAAATTGGTCCCACTAACCCCAAACGTCATAAAGCATGCCCGCAACATATCCTCCAAATTCTGAATGGTATGCTCTAACTGTCCGTCAGTCTGAGGATGAAATACGGTACTCATCTCGACCTGCATGCCAAACTCAAGCTACACAACTCTCCAAAAGTGTGAAGTGAATTACATGCCATAATCTAAAATGATAGAAATAGGCACACCGTATAGGCAGATAATTTTTTGGATGCAAATATGAGCCAATCGCTTTGAATAATAATATGTCATCACAGGAATGAAGTGTGCGTACCTAGTCAATCGGTCGATAATAACCCAAACAACGTCATACTTTCTCAAGGTCCATTGAAAGCTTACCATAAAGTTCATAGTGATGCACTCTCATCTCCACTCCGGTATCACCATCTTTTGAGTCAGACCCCCCAGTTTTTGCTATTCATACTTCACATATTGACAACTCAAACACCAAGAGACATGTCCAACGATGTCTTTCTTCATCTTTCGCAACCAATAGCACTGTTTCAAGTCATGATACATCTTCGTGACACCTAGGGTGATTGGAATACCATGAAATCTGAGCCTCCTCAAGGATCAACCCCCTCAACCCATCAATATTCGAAACAAAAATCAACACTGAAGCCGCATAACACTCCAACCACGACCTCCTTGGAACCACCTTGGTGCACCGTGTCTTTCAGCACTAAAAAGTGAGGATTATCTAACTGGCGAGCCTTGATACGATCCAACAAAGATGACTGGGCCACAACACAATCAAGAACCCTACTAGGCTCCGAAATATCCAACCTCACGAACCAGTTAGCCAAAGCCTGAACATCAATGGCTAATAGCCTCTCCCCTGGCAGCATAAATGTTAAACTACGTGTGCTCTCTGCCTACTCAAGGTATCGACCACCACATTGGCCTTCCCCAGGTAATATACTATGGTAATATCATAATCATTCAAAAACTCTAACCATCTCTGTTACCTCAAATTAGGATTCTTCGGTTTGAATAGATGTTGAAGAATTCGTTGGTTGGTGTAGACCTTGCTTGGAATGCCGTATAGATAGTGCTTCCAAATCTTGAGCGCGCGAACAATGACTGCAAACTATAAATCATACATAAGGTAATTCTTCTTATGTGACTTCATCTAATGAGATGTGTAGGCAATCACTCTACATCATGCATCAATACCGCGCCAACTCCAATACACGATGCATCACAATACATAGTGTGAGATTCCGAATTGTGGCAACACCAACATTGGGGATGTAGTCAATACAGTCTTGAACTTTTAAAAGCTCTCCTCACACTCTTTGACCATCTAAAAAGAGCACCCTTCTGCGACTTTTTCAATGGGTCTAAGATAGATGAATCCCCTCCAAGAACCGGCAATAGTATCCCGCCAAACCCAAGAAGCTCTTACTCTCTGTAGATAAAGTAGTTCTAGTCTTGTTCTCAACTACCTCTATCTTCTTAGATAACACCTTGATATCTTCGAAAGATACAACATGACCTAAAAAGGCAATCAAGTATAACCAAAACTCACATTTATAAAACTTGGCATATAACTGACGATCTTTCAAGGTCTGAAGTACAATTTATAGGTGCTGCTCGTGCTCCTCTCTACTTTAAGAGTAAACCAGAATAACATCAATGAAGGCAATCACAAAGGAATATAGATAAGGCTTGAACACTTGGTTCATCAAATCCATAAAGGTTGTTGGAGAATCATTCAAGCTAAATGATATCACCAAGAACTCGTAGTGACCACATCGAGTCCTAAAAGCTGTCTTATGGACATTCAATGCCCTAATTTTCACCTGATGGTAGCCATATCTCAAATCAATCTTGGAAAATAACTTTTCACCCTAAAGCTGGTGAAATAAAACATCGATCCTAGGCAAAAAATGCATGTTCTTGATAGTGACCTTTTTCAAATGTCGATAATCTATGTACATTCTCATTGATCCATCCTTCGTCTTAATATATAACATAGGTGCACCCTAAGGTGAAACACTCAGTTTAATAAGCTCTTTTTCAAGAAAATCCTACAATTGATCCTTCAATTTTTTCAACTCAACTAGAGCCATATGGTACGGTGGAATAGAAATACGCCGCTTGCCCGAAACTAAATCAATGCAAAAGTCGAGCCACCCCAACTAGTAAAACTGATGAGGTTTGATAACCATGAGCCATCTGCTTTGGATTATAAGTAGCAGGTGTTTGAGGTCCTCTCCCACCTGAGAAATAGCTAGTTCCACATGTAACACACCGACCTAAGCTATACTTTCCATGAGACTAACCATGCAGACTAAGGCATCCTGAAAAACTGGGTAGCAATGAACCCCTTTAGGACCTGAGCTGGTCCCACTAGCTTTGTCGGAATATGGGTCTTATCATCCTGCTCTAGCTAATGCACGATAAAGGGTGCTGCTACACGCACTCTATGTTTAACTCTGCCTCTACCTCTAGCTCTACCTCATCCACGCCCTTACTCCTGGTAGTGGCTGGAAACTGGGGCTATGGCTCTTGATCAGCTGCAGATGACGTATGCATCCTCACCATCTTTGAGAGAATAAGAGAAGAATGACTCAAACTTAATGATAGTACAAAGTCGCTCGATAGAGAAAGAAAAACAGTGAAGTTTCCTAAGTCCTTATAGCCTCTAGAAGATAAGTGCATACATCTCTGTACCGATCTTCTAGACTATACTAAGATTGCTCGTGACTTATGAGACCTATGCAATCTAGGGCTGTGATAAAAACTTATCATGACCCAAAATCTCAACCAGTCGGTTGTGATGTCTCCTAACACCACTTGCTAGGAAAACTAACACATAACAGATATTATGAAAGGAATTGCAATTTAAGACTAATAACAAGATAATAATATAAAGTAAAAGCAAATAGAAAGGTATACATAATTAGTTTAGAACCAATATCTACTCAAACCATTCTAAGATGTGGAGTTACAAGTACATGAGCTTCTGGAGTTTACTACATACACTATTTTGAAAGAATTACAATATTGTCTGAAAAATGTAATGACCCAACAGGTCTTTTTGAGCATTTGCATTTTGTTCGATAATATAAGGTCTTGGGTTGCTTCATATGATATGATATTAATTACATGTATGGTCAGTTTTAGTTTTTGTCTGGTTCGGTATTTGATTTGGAAGAATGATTTTCATTTTAGAAGCTTTAGGTTGAAAGGGTTAACCAAGTTTGACTTCTATGTGTTTGACCATAGATCAGAGTTTTGATGGTTCCATTAGGTTCGTATGGTGATTTTGGATTTAAGCATATGCTCAGAATTGTATTTGTAGGTTCTAAGGTTGATTTTGGCCATTTTTTTTATGAAAGTTCGTAATTTGAAGGTTTAGAAATTTCTCAAGTTTGACCATGGGTTGACTTTGTGGCTACTAGGTTCGGATTTTTGTTTTAGGGTTTGGAATAGGTTTTGTTTGTCATTTGTGACTTGTGCGCAAATTTGGTGCCATTTTGTGTTGGTTTGCTAAGAATCAGATACTTTTGCAATTCTGGCGATTCTTGAGTTTCATTGTGAATTCTATGTGTTTTAGTGTCCAATTCGTGGTTTCGTATCTTATTTTGGTGTTTTGATCTTGTGAGCAAGTATGTATGATGTTTATGTACTTTTGTGGATGTTTGGTGTAGAGCCCTAGAGGATGGGGTGAGTTTCAGACGCGTTCCAGAGTATTTTGTGTGAGGTTCAGTTTTGTTTCTACTGGGTTGATCCTGCAGGTCTCACAAATGCGAGGTCGTGTTAGCATTTGTGGACTTCACATTTGCAAGGAGGGAATCGCATTTGCGAGGTGGGATGGGGGGATTGATAGTTCGCATTTGTGAACAATTTGATTGCATTTGCGATGAGCATTTGGGCAAGGGGTGATCGCATTTGCGATCAAACTGTTGCTTTTGCGAAGGAGTGCGTGTTCGCTTTTTCTAGATGTGTGTTGCTTTTGCGATGGGCCACTGGGGGGAGAAACTTCGCATTTGTGAAGTATATTATCGCAAATGCGACATTTGCAGGGACTATTAGGGGCCAGTTTTGTGAACTTTTGTTTGCTTTTGCTGAGGTCGCACTTGCGAACCCCTAGTTGCAAATACGACATCTATGGCTGTTTTTTAAGGTTGGAATTTTAGACTTAGTCTCATTTTATCACATTTTTTAGCTCTAGACTTGGTAGGATACTATTTTTGGAGAGAATGTTTATACAAAGCTATTGGGTAAGTGATTTTGACTCACTTTTGATATTATAACATGATTATTTATGAAATTTAACATCTAATATATGAGATTTGAAGGAAACCTTTATGGATTTTTGACTATGCTTTGAAAAATAAAAATTTGGGATCTAAGATTCGATTTGATTCTGATTTGAAAATCAAGTACATATTTGGACTCGTGGGGTTATGAGTAGTCAAGATCTGCCATTTGACTCGGGTTTTGACGGGGGGAGCTCGGGGTTGACTTTTGGAGAATGTGTAAAGATATTAACTTTATTAATTGAATTTTGTTTCTCTTACATTATTTGATATTATTAAGTCATTTTCGGATAGATTCGAGCCGAGATGGTTTTTAAAGGGAAATCAATTTTAGAGTTTTGATTGAGGACTTTTGAAGTAAGTATCTCGTCTAATATTGTGTGGGGGAATTACCCCTTAGTATTTGGCTTAATTGGTTATTTGCGATGTGTCTGATCGATGTGTACAAAAGGTGAGGAGTGTGTACCCGTTCATATGTATGATTTATGACTAGATTTGACCTGAGGTTGCTCTTATCACTTTGTTTTGATTGAAAGGTCAATGCTCCACGTGTATTCACTTTGAATGATTACTTGAGTTCGTGTTCCAAGTTAGAGATCATGTTATAGGATTGTATTTCCTAAATTGGCTAAGTTTGACATTCATAAGATTGTTACTTTTTTTTTTGAGTTAGTTTTATGCTTATATGTTGAACACCCATCTGCATTTTTTATTAGCTTGTCCTTATGCACTACTTCAGCAGATTGTGAGTTTATGTTTTGATGATAATTGTTGGCATGTTATGTTGTTTTGACATGTGGACTTCTTGGGAGTATTGATTGTCGCGCCCCCTTTTTCCTCGCGAAATCCGGGTTTATAACATTTGGAGGGACAATTCATTCCCTTTTGGGAATTTGGTTTAAGAGAATTGACGAGTCGCCACATAATGATTTAAGTGCATTAGGACACTAAGAAGGGTTTTGTTTGGATAACCAGAGATTGGGTAAAGGCTTGAAATTATTCTAAGGGGAAGGTGTTAGGCACCCCTCAGAATCCACTAGTGTGGTTCCTGGCCAAGCTATTATTGTGACTTAAAGTACAAATAACGCATAGGCAAGTAGGACCTCAAATGAGAGGGGATTTACACATAAAGGATAGAAATAAAAAAAGTCTGAAAAGCATTAAATAGAGTTGATTTTATTAGAAGAAATGTTTTAAAAGATTTAAAAGAAACAAAGAACAAGGAAGGGGGTCCTAGGTTTATTAATAATATGGATCACCCCACACAACACCCAGTAATCACTTATACACGTGGTCATCATATCCATATCTACCCTTTCCCACGCTATTAAGGTATTAAAGTGCGGAATAGTCTTGTTTTCTTATTGCATGCTATTGCCCACCCTGATCCTATCAATCCCGGAGGTATTTGGGATTACTAATCCTAAAGGGAGGAGATATTGGGCTTATTGGTAGTTTTAAAAGGTTAAAAATACTAAGGCAACAAACAAAACACCTAAGCAAGTTTGGGGGAGAGCATATAAATAAATAACAAGGCTCAGACAGACCTCCTTTAAATTATAGAAAAGCACCTAGTTTAGCATGTCTTGCATGTACTGTTTAAGGACTAATTAAAACTTAAAGATTTGAGGCAGACTGATTTAGTACATAGTTCAAATAGGAAGCCCGACTTAGGCCTGCCTGCTGGTTGTAGTTAATAAAATCTGATTCAGTTTATAAACTTATCCTATGGTTTCCCTAAGTGTTAGACGAAAACCTATAGGCATGATATCCACAGATTTCAGAAACAAAGAAGAAAACTGATTGCAGATTGATTTAGGAAAAAAGAAAGTTGACAGTATAAAGCGAGTTTTAGCAGAAGAGCACAAGTTCTGCAATTGGTAATGCATTATGACTAATAGTTTTTTAAACTTACCAACGAGTGAGGCAATTCGGATTTAATTTGAACCTCTATAGGTATGCTTTCTATGTGTTTGCCAATTTAAGAAACATTGTTATAGAGATAGAATAGTACGAAAATTCTACAACATGACATCTAAGCGTTGCGTGATATCTAATTACATTTTTTGGTTATTAGGACCTATAGAAAAGTTTGCCTAGTGAAAAGCGGGTATGCAAGAATCAGAAAGGACCTATATGCATATTTTCTACGTGTGTGCCCTCATAGACGTAATATCTACATGAAAGTACAGGATCCCTATAGGCATGTTATCTACCCTTTTACATGCATGGTTACCCTCCATTTTCACTAACCATCCCCAAGGTTTATTATAAAGTTATTACAGTCCAAAGAAAAAAAAGTAAAGAAAATACATAAGAAATTGAAAATTACTACCAAGGAGAGCATGATTCAGACTTCCTGTCTGAAGTATGAAGTAAACCAACTCCAAAGATCATGTTTCAAGGCCTTTCTTCCACTTGGGTGTGTCAGAGTTCCTTAAGAGTTTCATAAGAACTCCAGGCAGTGCTTACACCCAAATATATCACCATATTAAGACAAAGTGCAGTGTGGAAGGGCTAGCCCTTAGGTGTCCAAGTTCAGAGGGAACTCAAGGTCCCAAGGCAAGGCTCAAAAGAGGGGGGGGGGGAGGGGGCAGAACTTAGGAACTAAGAGAGAGTGCAAGTGCAAAATTCCGAAAGGGGAAAAGGGAAAGGTAAATAGCACAAATAGGGATTTAAGGAGCAAGAGATAAAAGCAGGCTAGTGGGCATAACCCAACAACGAGAGATGCTGGCACACCCATAAGACTACTAGAACAAATTGTGTAGAGGTTAGGATCCCCTAAGGGATCAAGTTTAATCCACAGACAATAACTTGTATATTGCCATGTTTTAAACTTGTAACTTAAAGCACATAAAGGGAATAGGGAAGAGGGGTTCATAACAGAAACAAGCAAAAGAAATCAACATGTTAGTTTAAGTATTTAAATCTGCAGAAGTAATAAAGTAGGCATAGATGTAGAAAGCTGTAAGTAAACACATTGTGGTGATGCTGAAAATTAAAATTAAGACATATCAGTTTCAAGGAAACAAATAGGGAAAAAGCAGCAGCCTTGTGAAAGTCATAATGCAGGCAAGACGGTAGAATACTATTATGTGAGAATAAGAATTCAGAAGTGAAGGATTGTTAATCATGTGTGCTTTGTGAAAAAGGGCCGTATGTTTATAGTGTAAAAGTCATACAAAAATAAGGTAAGAAAATAATTGAAGAACTGATTGTCAATCAATTACATAGGACTCCCTTTAATTAAGGGGTTCAGATTCAAACAGATACAAACCAATTAAGGAAAGAAATTAATCAAATACTTTGTGCAAAGTAGGCAGTTAGGGTGAATACATAGAAGCTTCATTTAAACAGAATTTGAAATACACGATTGTGCAATTAAGGAAAGAGAATCAGTTAATAGCCAAGAAATCAGAGGTAAGAGATATGCCATGAATGAACCGATTCAAAAGATTGCAAAGGTTTTTAACTTTAGAGAAATCAACAAACATGGTAAAGGGATCCATTAGACTCATATTCAGAGGGTAGTATGAACTAATTATAGATTTAAAACAACTTTAGAGGGAAGTAAATCATATATAAGGAGCATACAAACACATTAAACATGATAGAAGGATTATAGTGTCATTTTAAAATTAGTAGAAAATCCAGTAGATAAGAGTTTAGCAAAAGGTCAGAGTCATATGAAAACAAAGGAGTCCAAACTCAATTTAAAGACTCGAAGTCAATCTGAAAGAATTAAGGGTTCTAAAAATAAACCCTAGTTCAATCAAATTATATGATCAAACTCGGCAGAACCCTCAAATTTAGGATTTCCATCTTGAGTTAAGTACAGAGGAGAAGGCAAGTGGTCGAAACAGGCTCAGAGGTTTCAGAGAAGAACTGAAACCTCTTGCATGCTTCGAACATGATATCAAATTAACAGGCAGAACACAATAGAAGCATTCAAAGAAAGAATAAAGGAAAATACTGATAGAAACAGTAGAAGGAGCATGCTTTAAAAGTTTTCCAGAAGAGAATTAAAACTCGGCTTAGTAGAAGGCAAATAAGGAAACTTAAGAACTCATTAGGAAAATACAGTAGGAGAAACATGGTTAAGAAAGTCTTTTTTAGAAGAAACTTAAACAAAGATCAGTAGAAGGAAAACAGTAAAGAACACAATACAGAAGTATAGTAGGTAAAACATAGCAGAACATAGTAGATGAAAATATGAGAACATAGTATGGAAAAACACGGTAGAAGAACATACAAACATGGAGCATATAAACAGAGTAAAAAGAACATACAAGAACGGAGTATAAAACTCAGTAGAAGAGCATACAAGAACGTGGTAGATAAAAACACAGGAGCACAATAGAGGCAAATACACAAAAGAAAAGGGAAAGAAAGTCAGAGAAACACTTGAACATTTTTTTAGAAAACCCTAGATCGGAAAGAAAGATTCTAAAAAGTAATTTTCAAAAGAAAAGTTAGGGAAATCGTTTGAAAGCTCAAAAGAGAGCAAAGATACCCCACAGATCTAAATAAATAGGAGAAAACCTCGAAGTGTTAGGATTTTAGAAGAACCCTAGAAATGAAAAACGCTTTGAGAGGTCATCGGTCTGAGTCGAAGAGGTCAGAATCAGACTCAAGGAGCAAGGCCGAAGATGGCTAGAGAACCTTGAATCGATAGAGGTCTGGGTGAAAAACCTTCAAAGTCAGGCCTCGAATCTTCAGGTATCAAGCACATAGGAGCAATAGGATGTACGCATAGGACCCCCACAGCCTGAGAAGACATGGATTCCTATAGGTTTCACGATGGGATATGGTATGAGACAATTAGGGTTAGGGAAGGTTAGAGGGAGTTTGAAGGGGTGAAGGGATTCAAAGGCGGCTGATTGATGAGAGTGATTTAGGGTTGGGGGTTTGGGAAATTAAAAAGGAAAGAAGGGATTGTGGCCGTTGATCATTTTGATCAACGACCTAGATTTATTGGGAAGCCGGGCGAGTTGGATTAAATTGGGTCATAGGCGGGTAGTTTAAGAATTGGACCGGTCCAATTGAGATTGAAATTGAGTTAATTGGGGTGGTCGATTTGGGCTAGAATTGAAATAAATAGGGCTAGATTTTATACAGGCACTTTTTTCCCTTTTAATTTTATAAAAATAGTAAAATGACTTCTAAAAATAAATTAAAGGTACTAAATTAATTAATAATATATAAATATTAAATTAAAAATACTGGAATCAGATTTGTAATTATAAACACAATTAATTCTTAAAAATATGCTAATATTGCTATTATATACAATTTAGCTTTAAAAAAACTAAACAAGTTTGTAAAAATATGTAAAAATTACCTTAGCTATATTTTGGGATAAATATGAGAATAAAATAAATTAATCACTAAAATAATAATTTGAGAAATAATTATTGGTTTTTGTATTGCTAAAATAGGGCAATAAATTGATTTAAAAATCTTTTACAAATTAGAGAAAATACTAAAACATTTGGAAACACTGATATATGTGTAAATATCCTATATTGAAAGTATTTTTCATATAAAAAATATACAGGAAAAAATTGAGTATCAATAGCTCCCCCTCTTTGTCCGGGAAGGATAAAAGAGTTGTCGGGGTAATGATATGATGGCTAATTTGACCAAATAGAACATTTTGAAGAATTTGATTGTGCTGTGGTTCCTGAGCTACCTACATGTCCTTGGTCTTACCGGAATCAGACCATATGTAGTTCAGGATCCGTCGGCGTAATATGCTGATGGAGGTTTTCCAAGAACAGATGCGATATTCAGGTTTGGGATGGATGGTTAAAGCCTAATAGGGCTACGGGAACTGGAGCTGGATCACTTCTGTTGAGACGGTCGATGCTTGCTGGTTTACCTGCAAATAAACAATACAAGCGTATATTGTGCATAAATTTAAACATGATGTAATTTCTCGTCAGACCATGAATGTTGTCCTTGCGGTTAGGATGAGGTCCTCAGACCATGACGTCCTGGGCCATGAAGCGTATAATAAAGGATTCGCAAGCCATGAAATGTTGCTCTCGGGCTATGAGAATGATGCCTCCGAATGATGATGCCTTTGAGTAATGATATGCGAGATATTAAAGGGATCTTCAGGCCATGATATGGCGTTCTATGGCTATGAGAATGATGCCTTCGAACAATGACGCCTTCAGATAATTTGGCAATTTTTTAGCCCATGAGATGCAGCAGGTGGCAATCTTTCAGCCCATGAAAGCTTAAATAAAGTGGTGATCTTTCAGCCGATGCAAGATGTAAATAAAGTGGCGATCTTTTAGCCATGAAAGATGTAAATAAAGTGGTGATATTTCTGCCGATGCAAAATGTAAATAAAGTGGCTATCTTTCAGCCGATGCGAGATGTAAATAAAGTGGTGATATTTCAGCCGATGCAAGATGTAAATAAAGTGGCAATATTTTAGCCCATGCAAGATATAAATAAAGTGGCTATCTTTCAGCCATGTAGGACATGAATAAATTGGCGATCTTTCAGCCATGCAAGACATGAATAAAGTGGCGATCTTTCAGCCATGCAAAATGTAAATAGAGGTGGCGGTATTTCAACCATGCAGATGGGGATAAAGGTGGTGATATTTTAGCCATGCAGATGGAGATAAAGATGGCGATATTTCAGCCATGCAGATGGAGGTAGAGTTTAACCTCGGAAGGTAGTATAGTAGCCTTATACAATGCAGGAAATATAGATGTAGGTAGAGTTTAACCTCGGAAGGCAGAATGGTAGCCTTATGCAATGCAGTAAATGCAGATGGAGGTAGAGCTTAACCTCGAAAGGTAGAATGGTAGCCTTATGCAATGCAAAAAATGCAGATGGAGGTAGAGCTTAACCTCGAAAGGCAGAATGGTAGCCTTATGCAATGCAGAAAATGCAGATGGGGGTAGAGCTTAACCTCGGAAGGCAGAATGGTAGCCTTATGCAATGCAGGAAATGCAGATGGAGGTAGAGCTTAACCTCGAAAGGCAGAATGGTAGCCTTATGCAATGCAGAAAATGCAGATGGGGGTAGAGCTTAACCTCGGAAGGCAGAATGGTAGCCTTATGCAATGCAGGAAATGCAGATGGAGGTAGAGCTTAACCTCGAAAGGCAGAATGGTAGCCTTATGCAATGTAGGAAATGCAAATGGAGATAGTGCTTAGTCTCAAAAGGCCGAATGGTAGTATTATGCAATGTAGAAAATGCAGATGGAGACAATGCTTAGTCTCGGAAGGCAGAATGGTAGCCTTATACAAGAGATAAAAGGCAAATAGTAATAAATTTCTTAGTTGATAGCTGATAGCTGATTGTGATATCGTGTCTGCTAGGGATATTGTGTGCAAACAGCAACTATGAATAGGTGTGACAGTTCTGAGAGCTGTATTCCTGAAGCGTATGAGTGTATAATATATGATTTTGCGACTTGGGTGCCTGCATCCAAAGAAAAATTGTGAGTTTTATGATGGGGAAAGGTTAGTTCGTGTCCCCGCTGACTTTGCTTGTCATGTTCGGCTTTGATCTGATGACACGGTATGTATCATAGGGCTAGCGTTGCTAAACAAAGCGATTTCGATAATAAATATGCATGAGTTTGTTAAAGATATGACATTAGTATGTATCTAAGAAATAGTTTTTAGATGAACCGACGACTGTGATGTGGTTTAGGACATCGCAACCTCTCTCGCTTCAGAATTTTGAGGGTCCTCCTCAAAATTCTGCCCAAGTTTAATAGGATGCTGCTTCTGACAGTTTCTTGCGATGATCGGCTAAAGTTACTTCAGAATTTTGAGAGTCCTCCTCAAAATTCTGCCCCAGTTTCCAATTACGGGGGGAATAAAAATTTTATTGAGTTGTGATCGAACCCACAAGGCTGCCTACGTATCCCCTCTTAAAAGGAAATCAGGTCAGACATAGTTCAAATTACATCATATAGGAAAAGCATAAAGATTACACATAGTAGCGCTTGACTGCATCTGAATTGATTGGCTTTGGCCAAACTTCTCCGTCCATTTCTGCAAGTATAAAAGCCCCTCTTGTCAGAACCCGATGAACCATGTATGGACCCTACCAATTGGGAGAGAATTTCCCTTTGGCTTCATCTTGATGCGGGAAAATTTTCTTTAACACCAGCTGCCCTGGTGTGAACCATCTTGGTTTGAATCTCTTGTTGAAGGCTCTGGACATCCTGTTCTGATAAAGCTGACCATGGAAAACTGCATTCATTCTTCTACCATCTATAAGAGCTAGCTGCTCATAGTGATTTTTCACCCATTCTACGTCGTCAAGCTCAGCTTCCTGTATGATCCTTAAGGAAGGAATCTCTACTTCGGCGGGGATAACTGCCTCTGTACCATAAACAACATGTAAGGAGTTGCCCCAGTCGATGTGCGGACCGTGGTGTGATTCCCCAATAGAGCGAATGATAGATTTTCGTGCAATTGCTTATGCTTCTCTATCATCTTCCTTAGTATCTTCTTGATGTTTTTGTTGGTGGCTTCTACAACTCCATTCATATGGGGCCTGTAGGCTGTGGAATTCTTGTGTTTCATCTTAAAGGTTTCACACATAGCTCTCATCAAGTCGCTATTGAGGTTGAAGCTATTATTAGTAATGAGTGACTCTGTAATCCCGAATCGACAGATGATACGGTCACGGACAAAATCTGCCATGACCTTCTTAGTCACTACTTTGTAAGATGCTGCTTCGACCCATTTGATGAAATAGTCAATTGCTACTAGAGTGAATCTGTGCTCGTTGGAAGCGGCAGGTTCGATTGGTCCAATAACATCCATTCCCCAAGTTGCGAACGGCCATGGTGAGCTTGTTGCATTAAGCTCATTGGAGGTACCTTTATCATGTCGGCATGTATCTGGAAGCGGTGGCATTTTCGGACATACTGGATGCAGTATGTCTCCATGGTAATCCAAAAGTAACAAGTACGAAGGATCTTCTTGGCAAGACAAAACCGTTCATACGAGGACCGCAGGTCCCAGCATGGATTTCTTCTAGCAGTTTAGATGCTTCCTTGGCGTCGACACACCTTAAAAATCCCATATCAGAGTCCTCCTATATAGGATTCCTCCGCTGTGAAAGAAATTGTTGGACAATCTTTTAAGGGTGCGCTTTTGAGTAGCATTTGCAAACCCTGGATACTCTCTTTTTGCCAAATATTTCTTGATGTCATGAAACCAATGTTTTTCATCTACTTTCTCTTCGACATGAGCACAGTAAGCGGGCTGATCATGGATCTTTACTGGAATATGATCAATGAAGTTCGTATCTGGATTCTATATCATGGACGATAGGGTAGCCAATGCATCAGCAAACTCATTTTGGGCTCTAGGAACATGCCAGAACTCTGTCTTTGTGAACCTCTTTCTCAACTCCTATACATGGTGCAGATAAGGGAGTATCTTGGAATTCTTAGTCGCCCATTCTCCTCGTACCTGATGAATGAGTAGGTATGAGTCCCCAATTACTAACAACTTTTGGATGTTCATGTCAATAGCCATCTTGAGCCCTAAGATACAGGCTTCGTACTCGACCATATTGTTGGTGCATGGAAACCTGAGTTTAGCAGACACCATATAATGCTGACCAGTTTCTGATACTAGGATGGCCCCTATGCCAACTCCTTTGAAATTTGCTGCTCCATCAAAAAATATTCTCCAGCCGTCATAAGTTTCTGCAATATCTTCTCCTATGAATGATACCTCTTTATCTAGAAAAAACATTTTTAGGGGTTCGTATTCTCCATCCACAGGGTTTTTAACAAGGTGATCTGCTAGTGCTTGTTCTTTGATTGCTTTCTACGTTACATAGACGATGTCGAACTCACTCAACAGGATTTGCCACTTGGCGAGCTTACCATTGGGCATGGGCTTCTGAAAGATGTACTTCAAGGGATCCATCCTTGATATGAGATATGTAGTATAGGCACAGAAGTAGTGCCTCAGCTTCTAGGCCGCCCAAGTTAGAGCACAACAGGTGCTTTCTAACATAGAATATCGGGCCTCGTACGGGGTGAACTTCTTACTGAGATAGTAGATGGCTTGTTCCTTCTTCCCCGTTTCATCATGCTGCCCTAGGACGCAACTGAAGGTACCATCTAACACTGCAATGTAGAGTAGTAAAGGTCTACCTGGTTCAGGCGTGACTAAGACTAGCGGTATTGATAAGTATTCCTTGATTCTGTCGAAAGCTTTCTGGCATTCATCGGTCTATTTGGTGGTGACATCCTTCTTCAACATTTTGAAGATCAGATCACAAATAATCGTAGATTAGGCTATGAACCGAACGATGTAGTTAAGTCTCCCCAAGAAACTCATTACATCGTTCTTGTTCTTTGGCGGTGGCAATTCTTGAATGGCTTTGATCTTTGATGGATCCAGTTCTATTCCCCGATGAATCACCATAAACCCAAGCAATTTTCCAGCTGGAACCCTGAATGCACACTTTGCGGGATTCAGTTTCAGGTTATATCTTCTCAGTCTGTTGAAAAACTTCCTTAGATCTTCTTTGTGATCAGTGGCCTTCTTGGACTTAATGATGACATCATCCACATATACTTCGATCTCCTTGTGTATCATGTCATGAAAAATAGTAGTCATGGCCCTCATTTAGGTAGCCCTTGCATTCTTCAACCCAAACAACATTATCTTGTAGCAGTACATTCCCTACGGCATAGTGAAAGCCGTTTTCTCAACATCTTCTTCATCCATCCAGATCTGATGATATCATGTGAAACAATCTACAAATGATTGCAACTCGTGCTTGGCGCAATTGTCAATTAGGATGTGTATGTTTGGCAAGGGGAAGTCATCTTTCGGACTGGCCCGGTTGAGATCCCGGTAGTCGACACAGACTCTGACCTTCCCATCCTTCTTCAGTACTGAACAATGATGGCTAACCATGTCGGATATTCAACTACCATGAGAACCTTAGCTTTGACCTGCGTAGTGACTTATTCCTTGATTTTCAAACTCATATCTGGCTTGAAATTTCTGAGCTTCTGTTTTATTGGTGGACTTGTCGGATCAGTCGACAATTTGTGTGCCATAATAGATGTACTCAGACAAGTGATGTCGTTGTACGACCAGGCAAATATATCCTCACATTCTCTTAGAAACTCTGTGTATTCTTCCTTTTTTGATGGTGACAAATGAACGTTGATTCGTGTTTCTTTGATGTTTTCTGCATCTCCCAGGTTAACAGTCTCAGTCTCGTCCAGGTTGGACTTAGGTCTATTCTCAAAATTCTCAACTTTTTTAACAATTTCCTCCAGTATATCATCTTCCTCTGAATCTATGTCCGTTTGTTGCATTGTCTCGTTGCATGTCACAATCATTGGTTCATCAAGATAAGTAATAGTAATGCTGTATAAGTAAAGTAATGAGAGAACATAATAAGAGTAAGATTTATAAGAAAACCGAAATGCTTTGATAAATTCAATAACTATTTTTGAACATTGGAGCTCTTTCTTGCAAAACATAAAAATGTGAAAGGAAAGTAAAATAGTAAAATAAAATAGTGCATGATGCTTGTTCAGCCCTGCTACCCTGAGGCTCGCCGGGCTCTGGTGGTTCTGATAGTCCAGTTATTGAGGCATGCTCCTCTGCTTACAGCCTGTATGGAAGGGCCTTCTTCCCCCCCTCCTCGGAAATGACACAAATAATCCATGTCATCATCTTCTAAGAACAAATTCCTTACTACTGTTAGTGCTTCCTCTTCTTCTAACCCATAGATAACTTCGGCCGGCTGGAAAGTCTATTCTAAATGGGTTATTAGCTGCTCCAATGGGTAGTAAGGACCGTGCCATAGTGGCGACCAATCATTGAATTCTTTCCAGGTATACTCATACCCCAATCCTAAAGTGGTGCCATGTTTCTTGAGCTTGATGGGCTTAGCGATGCCTTGGAGGTTCTTGCCAAGTCCCTTGCCAGGTTCATTCCCGCTCCAGTTCAATATGCTTTTAATCTTGTTATCCCACCATTTGTCCTTGTCGACGACGTTGACTCTCTTGTTGTGGTGGTAAGTTTCTCTGCCTATCCTTCTTCTTCCTCCAATTGCTGGAATGGTCTAGCAATTGTATATGGGATTGCTATCATCGCCGTGAATGATCACCTCTTGGTGATTCCACTCAAACTTTACTACCTGATATAGTGTTGATGCTACGGCCCCAACGGCATGAATCTATGGTTATCCCAACAACAGATTGTAAGATACCGGCACGTCTATCACCTAAAAATCAACATCAAACCAAGTAGGCCCCATTTGTAAACACAAGCTAATTTCCCTAATAGTAGACCTTTGGGATCCGTCGAAAGCTTTGACATTGATGGCTCCGTCCTTGATCTCATGCAGCCCCTTTCCTAATGTACTGAGTGTTACCAGCGGACAAATATTGAGGTTGGATCCTCCGTTAATCAGGATTATGGTGATAAAATAATCTTCGCACTGAACGGTGATGTGCAATGCCTTGTTGTGACTCAACCCCTCTGGTGGCAACTCATCTTCATAAAAAGTGATTTTGTGACTTTCTAATACCTAGCCTACCATGTTCGCCATCTCTTCGCCGGTGATGTTACTTGGTACATATGCCTCACTCATAACAAGGAATTCTTGTATGCATCAGAGCTTTGTAGAAAAGGTGTTTTATTTAGCTGATCAATGACTGAGTATTCTTTGGCTTGTATCCTTCTCCAGTGATAGTTGGCTGACTAGAGGCCTGCTTGCTTGACTCAACCAAATGCTCCAGGGTATAAACTCTACCGATTCTTGTCATACCCTGAGCTGCAACGGCTTTCCTGAACTTGACCTTCCCCTTTCTTCTGGCCTTGGAAGTGTAGTCCCAGGGTATAGCCTTTGTGTGGAATGGTGTTACTACCGACATTTCCACTGGAATTGGCATGGCTATCTTTACTCCGATCGGAGCAGGCCCCTTAGGTGGTAAGACTGCAACTTCAAAGGGTGTAGCTATGTTTGCTGGTGACATAAAATCAACCTCAATCGGCACTGACGTCTTTGCAGAGGATGGTGCTTCAAACTCGAGTGGCATGAACATGTTTACCTCGATATCCCCAGAAGTCTGAATTTGGACCACAATCGGATTAAGGGTGACTACTGGCTTCTTTGGATCGTCGCCTTCTGTGATTAAACTGATTAATCTCTTGGGGTCCCAGTCATCCTCTATCTTGATCATGTGAACACCTCCACCCTTGTGGTATGGTAGAGGGTTATTACGGACATTCAGAGCAGGCTCCTTTGCTGCAATGATCTTGTTGTCAATCAAAGTCTGAATCTTATCCTTCAAAGAGCGGCATTCATCTATGGTATGTCCTTTCATGTCGGAATGGTATGCACATGATTATTTGGATGACCCACTGAGAAGGGTTTTTTGGGGTTATGGAAGGGATAGGGGTGACATAACCAGCAACTTTAAGTCTTTCGTACAGCTGGTCAATTGGTTCAGCAACGGTGGTATATTGTTTGCGAGGTCTGCGGTCAAAATTTGGTTGAGGTCTAGGGAAGTTTTGATGTAGGGGAGGTGATTGATAGTGGGACGGTTGGGTGTTGTATGCTTGGTAAAAATGTGCTTGTTGGGAGTATTTGGATGAAGTGGGCTGATATGGTGGAGATGACTGATAAGTGGGTGGCAGAGTTTGGTAAGTGGGTGAGGGTACTTGGTAATTTAGGGTAGGCTGATAGGCGATTGGAGGTATTGGGTATGTTTGATACTTGATAAGGGATTTGGTTCTCTGTGCAACCATTACAGCACCTACGTCCCTTTTCTTAGACGTACCAGCATACTGTAAAACCTTATTGGTAGCTTTCAAGGCTTCAAAGTTCATAACTATACCACTCTTGATACCTTCCTCGATCCTTTCTCCTAGCTTGATGATGTCCAAAAATTTATGATTCTCGATCAGTATCAGCCTCTCATAATACTATGGGTCTTGGGCCCAAATGAAGAATTTGTTCATCTGCTCTTCTTCCAAGGCAGGCCTAACCTTAGCAGCTTCTAATCTCCATCGAGTAGCACATTCACGAAAGGTCTCTATGGGCTTCTTCTTCAAGTTTTGGATATAGAACATATCTGCCGCGTTCTCCGTATTGAACCTGAATCTGTCCATAAAATCAGACGCCATACTTACCCAGTTTGACCACTTCTTTGGATCCTGGATAATGTACCAAAATAAGGGATCTCCCTTCAAACTCCTCATGAAAAGCTTCATGCGGATTTTCTCATCTTTTTCCACTCCGACCAGCTTGTCACAGTATGTTCTCGAGTGGACCCTTGGGTCCCCCATACCATCAAACATTTCGAACTTGGGAGGTTTGTACCCCTCGGGCAGCTCGACATCAGGTTGTATGCACAGATCTTCATAGTTTAACCCCTCAATTCCCTTACTACCTTCAATGCCTTGAATTTTGCTAGTCAAACTTTTAAGTTCTTCAGCCAGATTTTTGATGAGCAAGTCCTTATCATTGGACTCGTGTGTGCTTGAGATGGGTTGGGTGGAGTGTGGCACAGTCTCCACATAGATGTGGGTATTGTGTTGGGTGTGGCAGTGGTCATTTATGGAGTTTTGGGATGATCAATGGGGTGTTATTTGAGGTATGGTAGGTATTGCAGTGGTGGTGAGCAGCGGGATAGTTTTGTTGGTTTGGGATGTTTTGCGGAGGTATATGGTTCTGAGTATTTGGGAAAGTAACCTCTGGAGTGGTGAGGGAAAATGATAGACTTGCCAAATTTCGGACTTGATCAAGTTCTTCCTGAAACATCAATAGCTTTTGTTCCAGTTGGGATGTTTTTCTCCTTGGGGACCAGAGTACCATAAGTGACCTCTACCCGTTAGTTGAGTTGTTCAAATCTTCCATTTTCCTTTGTTTTTGCGTCTGACAAGACTAGGAGGAGGAGTAAGTGGAGGGCCCCTAGATCTCGTAAAATATAATGATGTTGCCAGAGTTCACGAACTAACCTTCGGGGAGGGGAATAAACAAAAGCAAAAACAAAATGTAACAAGTCAGTAAGCATCATAAAAAAATGTTGCAATATTTAAACACGTAGTGCTTGAAATATAAAGCGCATCCTAATTTTGGGGACCTCGTTGTGCCCAAGGTAGGCTTAGCGACAAGTTAATTTGGAGAACTTAAGATGCTAAATGCCTTATATAAAAAGTAGACGAAACCCAAATTGACACTAAAGCAACAAGAAATTAAAAGCCACTAATGGCCATTGGCCTTATTACATTTTATAAAGCAAAAAAATGGAAATTCCTATCTATTTGGTCCCAGAGGGACCTTCTCCAGACTCGGCATCATTGACTCCATCGGATAGATTCCCTAGCTCGCGCAGTCCCAACAACAAGTAGGCTTTGGCCAGATGTCCACCTTCATTTCCTTCAGCAGTCCGCCAATCTTCGACCCTTTTCAGAAACATCTTTTCCAACTCTACTATACCTCTCTCCAGATAGACCAATCGCTTATTGGTGCTGACAGCCATATCCTTCCACTCCTCAATTAATTTTTGATTGGCAATCTGTATCTCACGGTACTCGCTTTCACATTCTCGGATTCTCTTTCGCAGATGGTTGTACTTTACCTGTGCTTCAGCCTTTTCATCGAGGATTCTGTTACCTCGAACCGTTGTGATTGTCCTCTAATCAACCTGAATAATAAGGAGCACAACCTGTATGGTATCTTTCTGGTTCAATGGTGTCCTTTCCCAAGACAATATTGCAATGCCACATATGCTGAGCCTAGCACCTGTAAGGGCTATCGTCATTCTAGAAGTCAGCCCGGAAATGACTCATCTTGTCGACCATTGGTATAACCTGCTTCCTACCCGCTTGTCTCATAACCCGAAGAGGTACGCATGGATACGTTCCATTTAAGCCGATTAATATTAAGAAAGGTGCGTCCCTGGATCAAACGATGAACTCCTTGGTTGGGAACCACTTGGTCCTCAGTCAGATTTTCAAAGAGTTCGACTCATTCTCTAGCATTCTCTGGTTGGGCGAACATGTTGGGCATGTAATTCATTCGCTTTGGGTGATGAAAAGCGATATGATCATCCGGGTCCCTTAGATGGATTTTATATCGGTACTCACCCTTTTGGAGATGTTCCATGAGACATAGTTGAAGTAGCAGATTACAGCCCTCAAAGTGTTTGGCTCCTTGTTGACACCTTTCCAGAGCTCGGTATATCTCTGCGATGATCATTGGTACGAGACTGAATGGTTGTCCGTCAGTTCCTTCCATTAGAGTTTTGGTGACCATATCTAGCCTGCTATGGATCCTTGCTTTCTTTATTGGAAATACTAACATCCCCAAGAAATAAAACATGAAGACAAAGACCCTTCGGTGAATATGCCTCAATGATGTAAGGGCGAACTCATCAGGATAATTACGGTAAGATTTGCTATGACCGTGCCTCTCGTACAAGTAGTCAAAGGGAATGTATGACTCTTTCAAACATTTCAAGTCTGAATTTTCTTTAGACCCATCATTTTGAGAAAACCTCTACTTTTGCAGTTTTCCTACATTAATAAACCTGGAGTTTCCCATGGTATACCAGCCAGTCCTCCCATTTTCTCGAGCAATGGTGTCATCTCAATGTCTCCAAAGCATAACACAGACCTATCACAATCCCAGAATAGAGTAGCAGCTTCTATGATTGTGTTGTTGGGTTGAATTTCCAAGAGAGGGTAGGTTCCCCAAATATTTCCGGATGAGAGTCTGATCACTAGAGTGAAGATCTTTCCACCAGCTTAGCAGTTTGGGGTGGATATTGACTTCGTGCCTCATGTTTCTGCAAGATAAAGGTTTAGGCCCTTACCCCCACCAGACTCGACTACTAAATATCAATAATTGGCACTAGAAGAATTTAGTTCTCCAAATAAATGCATAAAATGTGGTAGTGTCCGTTTGGGTTTGGGGAAACCCAATGGACTTTGGACAAGACTATCTTAAAGAGCCATTATGCGGACAACATAACTGACTCAGCTAGGTTTGACCATGATGCATGCACAATTACACAGAGTAATATTTTCTATGGGGTATTAGACGGGCACCCTTGAGCAGACAACTCAAGAGGAAAAGGCGCGGAACTGTCGACTACACCGTTGATCGACTGGTTTTACCACAAATATACCTTTGTCGAATTTAGGGGGTGATAATATCGAAAGAGCGCAACCACTCATTATAAGCGTTGCTATGGTATTTTGTTTGGCATGAGTGAAATATGATGTTGAAAACATGCTTATGCAATAATTAAAACAAATTGTCATGTACTTGCACGTTCATAAAAATAATAATTACAGCAATTCAAAACAGTAATACAGGAATGCAATAAAGGAAAGCAGTAAAAGAAATAATGAAAAGAAACAAAAAGACAAGTCAGTTTCAAAGTAGAAGAGGGAATTAAATGCTTAAAACAAGTAAAGGCATATAATAAATGTAGTCACAGTAATAGATTGAAATGGTAAAAGCCTAAAAGAAAATCCTAGCAGAGTCGCTATGCTGTCGCGCCCCCTTTTTCCTTACGAAATCCGGGTTTAAGACATTTGGAGGGACAACTTGTTCCCTTTTTGGAATTGGGTTTAAGAGAATTGAAGAGTCGCCGCCTAATGATTTAAGTGCATTAGGACACTAAGAAGGTTTTTATTTGGATAACCAGAGATTGGGTAAGGGCTTGAAATTATTCCAACGGGAAGGTGTTAGGAACCCCTCAGAATCCACTAGTGTGGTTTTCGACCAAGCTATTGTTGTGACTTAAAGTACAAATAACACATAGGCAAGTAGGACCTCAAATGACGGGGGATTTACACATAAATGATAGAAATAAACAAAGTCGGAAAAGTATTAAAGAGAGTTGATTTTCTTAGAAGAAATGTTTTAAAAGATTGAAAAGAAACGAAGAACAAGAAAAGCGGGTCCTAGGTTTATTAATAATATGGATCACCCCACACAACACCTGGTAATCACATATACACGTGTTGTTATCGCGTGGTTATCATATCCATATCTACCCTTTCCCACCTCGTTAAGGTATTAAAGCGCGGAATAGTCTCGTTTTCTTGTTGCATGCTATTACCTGCCCCGATCCTATTAATCCCGGAGGTATTTGGGATTACTAATCCTAAAGGGAGGAGCTATTGGGCTTATTG
Organism: Nicotiana glauca; assembly: GCA_026770625.1. Lineage (NCBI taxonomy): Eukaryota > Viridiplantae > Streptophyta > Magnoliopsida > Solanales > Solanaceae > Nicotiana > Nicotiana glauca. The sequence continues at coordinate 56,083 of MU675385.1, forward strand.
GTGATTTCAAAAGGTTAAAAATACTAAGGCAACAAACAAAACACCTAAGCAAGTTTGGGGGAGAGCATATAAATAAATAACAAGGCTCAGACAGACCTCCGTTAAATTATAGAAAAGCACATAGTTTGGCATGTTTTGCACGTACTGTTTAAGGTCTAATTAAAACTTAAAGATTTGAGGCAGACTGATTTAGTACATAGTTCAGATAGGAAGCCCGACTTAGGCCTGCCTGCTGGTTATAGTTAATAAAATCTGATTCAGTTTATAAACTTATCTTATGGTTTGCCTAAGTGTTAGACGAAAACCTATAGGCATGATATCCACAGATTTTAGAAACAAAGAAGAAAACTGATTGTAGATTGATTTAGGAAAATAGAAAGTTGACAGTTTAAAGCGAGTTTTAGCAGAAGAGCACAAGTTCTACAATTGGTAATGCATTACTACTAATAGTTTTTAAACTTACCAATGAGTGAGGCAATTTATATTTGATTTGAACCCCTATAGACATGCTTTCTATGTGTTTTCCAACTTTAGAAACATTTTTATAGACATAGAATAGTACATAAATTCTACAACATGACATCTAAGCATTGCGTGATATCTGATTACATTTTTTGGTTATTAGGACCTATAGACAAGTTTGCCTAGTGAAAAGCGGGTATGCAAGAATAAAAAAGGACCTATAGGCATATTTTCTCGTGCGTGTACCCTCATAGGCGTAATATCTACATGAAAGTGCAGGATCCATATAGTCATGGTATCTAAATGAGAATGTTGAAGTTCTTATACACATGGTAACTAAATGAGAATGCTGAAGCTCTTATAGACATGGTAGCTATATGAAAAAAATGCAAAAATCTTATAGGCATGATGACTACATGAAATGCAAAAATCTTATCGGCATGGTAACTACATGAAATGCAGAAATCTTATTGGCATGGTAACTACATGAAAAATGCAGAAGTCTTATAGGCATGGTAACTATATGAGAAAATACTGAAATTAGAGATTCCTATAGGCATGTTATCTACCCTTTTACATACATGGTTACCCCTCTCTTTTCACTAACCATCCCCAAAGTTGATTACAAAGTTATTACAGTCCAAATAAAATAAAGTAAAGAAAATACATCAGAAATTGAAAATTACAACCAAGGAGAGCCTGATTTCGACTTTCTGTCTGAAGTATGAAGTAAACCAACTCCAAAGATAATGTTTCAAAGCCTTTCTACCACTTGGGTGCGTCAGAGTTCCCTAAGAGTTTCATAAGAACTCCAGGCAGTGCTTACACTCAAATGTATCACCATATTAAGCCAAAGTGAAGTGTGGAAGGCCATCCCTCAGGTGTCCAAGTTCAGAGGGAACTCAAGGTCCCAAGACAAGTCTCACAAGAGGGGGCAGAACTTATGAACTAAGAGAGAGTGCAAGTGCAGAATTCTAAAAGGGGAAAAGGGGAAGAGAAATAGTACACATAGCGATATAAGGAATGGGGAGTTGCAAGAGATAAAAGCATGCTAGTGGGCATAACCCAACAATGAGAGATGCTGGCACACCCATAAGCCTACTGGAATACATTGTGTAGAGGTTAGGATCCCCCAAGGGATAAAGTTTAATCCACAGATAATAACTTGTATATTTCCATGTTTTAAACTTGTAACTCAAAGCACATAAAGGGAATAGGGAAGAGGGGTTCATAACAGAAACAAGCAAAAGAAATCAACAAGTTAGTTTAAGTATTTAAATATGCAGAAGTAATAAAGTAGGCATAAATGTAGAAAGCTGTAAGTACACACATTGTGGTGATGCTGAAAATTAAAATTAGGACATGCCAGTTTCAAGGAAACAATTAGGGAAAAAGCAGTTGTCTTGTGAAATTCAGAATGCAGGCAAGAAGGGAGAATACTATTATGTGAGAGTAAGAATTCAGAAGTGAAGGATTGTTAATCGTGTGTGATTTTTGAAAAAGGGTTGTGTATTTATAGTGTAAAAGTCATAAGGAAATAAGGTAAGAAAATAATTGAAGAACTGATTATCAATTAATTACACAAGACTCCTTTTAATTAAGAGATTCAGATTCAAACGGATACAAACCAATTAAGGAAAGAAATGAATCAAATACTTTATGCAAAGTAGGCAATTAGGGGTGAATACATAGAAGCTTTATTTAAATAGAATTTGAAATACACGATTGTGAAATTAAGGAAAGAGAATCAATTAATAGCCAAGAAACAGAGGTCAGAGATTTTCCATGAATGAACCGAGTCAAAAGATGAGAAAGGTTTTTAACTTAAGGGAAATCAACAAACATGGAAAGGGGATCCATTAGACCCATATTCAGAAGGTAGTATGAACTAATTATAGATTTAAAACTACTTTAGAGGGAAGTTCATCATATTTAAGGAGCATAAAAACACATTAAACATGAAAGAAGGCTTGTAGTGTCATTGTAAAACTAGTAAAAAATCCAATAGAGAATAGTTTAGCAAAAGGTCAGAGTCATATGAAAACAAAGGAGTCCAATCTCAATTCAAAGACTCGAAGTCAATCTGAAAGAATTAGGGGTTCTAAAAATAAACCCTAGTTCAATCAAATTATATGATCAAACTCGGCAGAACCCTCAAATTTTGGATTTCCACCTTGATTCAAGTACAGAGGAGAAGGCAAGTGGTCGGAACAGGCTCAGAGGTTTCAGAGAAGAACTGAAACCTCTTGCATGCTTCGAACATGATATCAAAGTAACAAGCAGAAAACAATAGAAGCATTCAAAGAAAGAATAAAGGAAAATACTGAGAGAAATAATAGAAGGAGCATGCTTGAGAAGTTTTCCAGAATAGACTTAAAACTGGGCTTAGTAGAAGGAAAATAAGGAAACTTAAGAACTTAGCAGGAAAATACAGTAGGAGAAACATTCTTAAGAAGGTCTTTTTTAGAAGAAACTTAAATAAGGATCAGTAGAAGGAAAATAGTAAAGAACACGGTAGAGAAGTATAGTAGGCGAAACATAGCAGAACATAGTACAAGAAAAATATGAGAACATAGTATGGAAAAATATGGTAGAAGAACATACAAGCATGGAACATATAAACACAGTAAAAAGAACATACAAGAACGGAGTATAAAACTCAGTAGAAGAGCATACAAGAACATAACACATACAAGAACGTGGTAGATAAAAAAACATGAGCACAATAGAGGCAAATACACAAAAGAAAAGGGAAAGAAAGTCAGAGAAACACTTGAACATTTTTTAAAAAAACCCTAGATCGGAAAGAAAGATTTTAAAAAGTAATTTTCGAAAGAAAAGTTAGGGAAATCATTTGAAAGCTCAAAAGAGAGCACAAATACCCCACAGATCTAAAGAAATAGGATAAAACCTCGAAGGGTTAGGGTTTTAGAAGAACCCTAGAAATGAGAAAGGCTTTGAGAGGTCATTGGTTTGAGTCAAAGAAGTCAGAATCAGGCTCAAACCACTATTGTACGTCAGAGCAAGGTCGGAGATGGCCAGAGAACCATGAATCGATAGAGGTCTGGGTGAAAAATCTTCAAAGTCAGGCCTCGAATCTTCAGGTATCAAGCACATAGGAGTAATGTTAGGTGAGCATAGGACTCCCACAGCCTGAGAAGACATGGATTCCTGTGGGTTTCACGGTGGGAGATGGTAGGAGACGATTAGGGTTAGGGAAGGTTAGAGAGAGTTTGAGGGGGTAAAGGGATTCAAAGGCGGATGATAGATGAGAGTGATTTAGGGTTGGGGGGTTTGGGAAATTAAAAAGGAAATAAGGAACGTGACCGTTGATCATTTTGATTAATGTCCTGGATTTATTAGGGAGCCGGGCGGGTTGGATTAAATTGGGTCATGGGAGGGTAGTTTAAGAATTGGTCCGGTCCAATTGAGATTAAAATTGGGTTAATTGTGGTGGTCGATTTGGGCTAGAATTGAAATAAATAGGGCTAGATTTTAAATAGTCACTTTTTGCCCTTTTAATTTTATAAAAATAGTAAAATGACTTTTGAAAACAAATTAAGGGTACTAAATTAATTAATAATATATAAATATTAAATTAAAAATACTAGAATCAGATTTTTAATTATAAATACAATTAATTCTTAAAAATAGGCTAATATTGCAATTATATACAATTTAGCTTTAAAAAACTAAACAAGTTTGTAAAAATTACCTTAGATATATTTTGGGATAAATATGAGAATAAAATAAATTAATTACCAAAATGATAATTTAAAGAAGAATTATTGGTTTTTTTATTGCTAAAATAGGGCAATTAATTAATTTAAAAATATTTTAAAAATTAGGAAAAATACTAAAACATTTGGACACACTTATATATGCGTACTTATGCTATTTTGATAATATTTTGCATATAAAAAATATACAGAGAAAAATTAGGTATCAACATTGATCGGGTATTTGCAAGAGATTTTTGTCGTGCTATTGTTATTATTGATATTGCATGCAACAGATAAGTTGGGCTATATATATCGGGTTGCGCACATGAAGACACAAGATGGGATAATTATTAATACGCATGTGGCGAGACAAAGCAGGCATTTACTTTATTGTTGCGCACGCCATGAGATAATAGTGGATATGTGCGGATGATATGCAATGGCATGGGGGTGTTTTATTAGTAATATGTGTGTGGTGGTAAAAAAGGAATATTCTTGTTTGTGATTATGATTTCTTTGTGTGTGTCATGCATTTTTACATGATTTGTTGCATTGTTTCCAATGTGCTAATCTACTTCTCTGTTATTACTTGATGATTTGGTTGCCAATATGCATTTATCTACATGGAATTGCCATCTCATATTCTATTGAGTTGTTGGTAATATAATGGATTAAAGTAAAAAAATAAAGTCGGTATCATACTTTACTTTATTTGGTTCGTGATAAATTCTTCTTGAACATGTTATTAGTAACTGACAAGAGTACGATATATGTGGTGACACGATTTTTTTACCAGACGAGTGTGACTTATATCGTGGCACAAGGTCTTTTTCGTGCGAGTGTGACTTATATCGTGACATGAGATTTTTGCCGTGCAAGTGTGACTTATGTGGTATCACGAGATCTTTGTCGTGCAAGGATGATTGATAATATGTGCACGAGGTCCCATATGTGTGTGATTCTATTTGATGACTCATTGTTGAAACTGGATCTTTATTTGTTCTAAATTGTTATAATTTGTATTGAAAAGATTACAATTATTGCCTTATGTTATTCTTCTTGTTGCCGGTCTTGATATTTTTTGCACAAGTTATTTGACTAGTAAATGTCTTGGCTTGAACTTCGTCACTACTTCACCGAGGTTAGTCTTGATACTTATTCAGTACTGACTGTGGTATGCTCATACTATGCTTCTGTATATTTTTGTACAGATCCATGTACTTCATATTATGTTAGCTATTAGAATGTTGTACCCATGCGGTTGGAGACTTCAAGGTATACCTGATATTTTGTTCACATACCTTGAAGTCTCTATCTTACTTCTTTCATGTTATTGTTTAATTGTATCCCAAACAGTATTGTATTTTGAGATTTTAGTGTACTCTCTGTAGAGCTTATGACTCACTATTACTGGGTTTTGGGGATTTATGTGACTGTTGTATTATGATTTTGGTCATTATGGTACTTTTCCAATTTCATTCATATTTAAGTTGGTGTTTGGTTGTGTTAAATCTTACTATGTAATAGACTTACGTAGTCTTAGGGATTAGGTGCCATCACGATTCTTAAGGTGAGATTTTGAGTCATGATAGAAAAGTAGAAATAATAAAACAGAATTTGAAAAGTGACTCTAAGGCCTGCGATCGAAATTCAGCTCTACCTCTAATCACCCGTCTGGTATCTACTAAGCACCTCTTAGGACTCCGTTGGTACCAAGATTCAGATCTGCACAAAAAGTGTAGAAGTGTGGTAAGATTACAACCGTCCCAATATACTGAGTAAATATATATCCTAACCCCCTACCAGGTAGTGACAAGACTAAGATAAAACACCTATAATAAACATGTGCAGTTATATATAAAGAAATAACGAGATAATAGATAAAGTATCAAATATAAAAACGGGATAAGGGCATGTGAAAGGAATAACAAGTATATAAGTAAATGGATAATAAATGGAAATAGAAATTAAAGTTTCACTGAGTAAGCCTCTTTCAAGAGTAAATAAAGAAGCCACAAATCCAAGTCCACGCGTCGAATATTGAAGTAAGAGAAATGAAATTAACAAAACTGCATGACATCACTCTTCGTACTTTTACTCTTATCCTCACATCATAATATAAAAACAAGCATGAAAACATCATATGTGCATATCCTCACGTTCACTTAGGCATGAAAATACACTTCGTGCAATAATATCAATATATAAATAAGGCACAGAAATACCTTTCGTGCACAGTCACTCTTCCTCACAAGCACTCAACACCCTTCGTGCATTTCACTCTTCCTCAGAAGTACGACAATACCCTTCATGCATTTCACTATTCCTCACCAAGCATCACATACAACACAATACCAAGCTAGGTGAGAAGCAAATTCAATATCAATAATAGTATTTGAACACAACTCGTCATGTGAGAATCTTCCAATAATTAGCACCAACAACCAATCAACACTTCAATGATCTCAACATCAATATCTCAATAAACTCAACATAGAAAATAACATGAATACAAGAAATTAAAGAACTAAACAATCTATCTAAATCATGGAAAACATAAAATACAAAGTAGCATGGAACAAGTAAGACTAATTAATTCTACCTGCATGCTTATCCCATGGCCAACACATATACGTCTGTCACCTTGTATATACGTCACCCACAACACATAGATCACATAGAAAATAGACTCGATTCTACTCTATTTTCCTCAAATTAAGTTTAATCAAGACACTTATCTCTTTCCAGATCATAGATAACAATCCAACGCGGATTTTTTTAGGACAAGACTCCAAAGCAATCGTATATAGTCAATTATTGTTTAAATAAGTAAAAATAAGCTTTAGAAACTACCCTCAAAATAAAAAGGTTCAATATTTAACATACTGGAAAAAGTTAACGAAAAAGTCAATACAGGCCCACGTGGTTCAAAATCTGAAATTAAGACCTAAACCCGATTACGCATTCATCTCGATCCGAATATATAATTTATTTCAAAATCCGGCCTCAATTTGAGGTATAAATCTAAGTTTTACAAAATTCCTAAATTCTACCAAAAATTTCTAATTTCTACTTTGAAATTCTTAGATTTGATGGTGAAATTCATGAAAAAGTAAGTGAAATTTAACAAAAACAAGTTTGGACTACTAACATATAAATTTTGGAATAAATTGCTCTCCAAAACTTGCTTTTATGGAGCCTAGGTGTTAAAAATAGTATAAAACGAGCTAAATTTCGAAATTCCCACATTTTACCTAACTACAGGTATTGTAATTACGAAGTCTTGTCTGTAATTGCAATGTATGAAAATGTGAATCACCGTTCGCAAAATCGAACAATGTCTGAACTATTCAGTTATCGCAATTATAAATTCTTGTTTGCAATTGCAACGTCTACAAAAGTGAATAATTATTCGCAAAAGCGATAAAATCTTCGCATTTGCGAAGGTCCCCTCCCTCACAAAAGGTGAATCAACTGCATTTGCGAAACTGCCCAAACAATGCCCAGTGTCACAAATGCGATACTACAGTTGCAAATGCAATGAACCCCTGTCCGCAAAGGCAACGCAGACTTAGCAAAAGCGAAGTACCCAACCCTTGGCCCATCTTCGCAAATGCGAGCCTTCCCTCGCAAAAACGATGCTTGCATTTGCGAGCAAAACCTCGCAAATGCGAGATCTGCATGCTACCAACACCAACTCTCCTTAAGCTGGCCCAAACCATCCGTAACGCATCCGAAACTCGTCCTAGCCCCTTGGGCTCCATTCCGGACATTCACACAACTGTAATAATATTATACAAACATCTAAATTCAAGAATTGATCACTAAACTTAATTTTTCAAATTTTACATAATGCGCCGAAACGGCCTCGGGTCACTCGAGATCCCAAACCAACATGCGTACAAGCCCAAAATTATCATACGAACCTACCTGAATTGTCAAAATACCGATCCGAGGCCGTTTATCAAAAACGTTGATCGTGGTCAACTGTAGTCATTTTTAAAGTCAGGAATCACGTTTTCTTCAAAATTTCATATATAAACTTTTTTGAAATCGATAGGGGCATCCACGCAAGTCATAAATAATTAAATTGAGCTATGAAAAGTTTCGAAACACAAAAAAAGGAGATAGTACTCAAAATGACCTATTGGGTCGATAATACACCATATCGATAACTCTATCCTGTGATGTGATGCCCTACGAATATGATTAAATCTTGAAAACCTCATTTATACCACCGTACGCAGGATAGTTGAATGCCAGGACATGAGTTAGTAAATATAATCAAGTTGTTGAAATTTGATTGAAAATTTGAGGAGAGGATGATGGATGATGGATGATGTTGTACCTCCTCGAGGAAACAGGGCTCTGATGTACATGTGCAGCGAGAAAAATGAAGTCCCCTCAGAAGAGTTATTTGTCCATGCTAATAAATGAGCAGCAAATCTTTGAAGTTAGAAGCAGTGGGTGAAATTATTTTAAGATATGTTTTCTTGATTGGCGCCTAATGTGAGGCAACGTGTACTTGAAAATTTATGTTTTGCTATTGACTACGCTTGAAACAGATAAACTAATTTTAATCTGAACGGATAGACGTCAAGATTTGGATTTAATGCAGCTATAAATGATTTTGTGAAAATATGAACCTAAAATATCTCACCAATTATGTTACGCATGGTAGATTTTCCTTTTTAGAGGATTAGTGGGTGGCGCGAGGGGGCAGGAAGAGTCACCTAAGATTACCTTGTGGTCAAAAGAAATCAACTGACTCATTATCGCTTGGTTTTAGGCTGCTTATCGGGCGAATTGGAAGGTTATTTACTCTTAACGGTTATCGACTTTTAAATATATTAATCCGCTAGCCACCCGATAAGATATCGGGCGAACTGGTATCGGTTTACCTCTTGTTGGACGGTTATCAGGCGGTTTATCTGCCTAATTCAACCTATATTACGTGCATTTAATTGTTTGCTAACAATCTAGCATACAAATTCAGAAATCGAAATTACACATTGAGTCTACATACAGAAATCGGAACTACTGCCTACATAAAAATGAGTGAAAAAGCATAACACATTTGTAAATCACTAAATTGTACGCTACAGTACATCCCAAACCCAAAGCAGAGTATTAAAATGAACACTGTCCATTTTAAAATTGTACACACACATCGTCCAGTTCCAACTTCCATCTCTACTTCTTCTCTATTTTAATTACATGAAAAACACAAGAAAATCATCAGGATTAAAAGCCTATATTAACACAAACATAGTTTTTGAAGATATTAAATCAGCTTAGCAAATTTGGGGAGAGACTTATGCTTTCTCAATTTGACAGGGTATATGCCATGAAGATTGGATGATTTGGACACATCAAGGTATTGAAATTCACGTGAAATTAAAGCCTTAATCAAAGCTTTTCACGATAAAGGAATCAGATGTCAGTTTGAGATTACTACCACTCTTTCTTGGCTCATGATCAGAATCAAATAACAAACCACATGTAACATAAGAAATTTTAGGCGAAATACATAAACAGCCCGTTCAAGTTGTCTTCAACGACCAGCTGAACACCTCAAGTGAGCCTATTTTCAATTAGACCCTTTATTTATTCACAATAGAAGATCAACTAAACACCCGACCATGTTAGCCCCCATTGCGTGAAATCCACTCTCTAGGACGCGAGTTGTCAACCTAAAATTAGGTTTTTTCTTTTTCTTTTTACTAAAATAATGTGGATCCCACTTAATTTTCATGCCCCCTTCTCCTCCAATTCTCTCCTCCATCATTCAACATCCTCCTCTAACCCTAAATCACCTTTGCCTCCATTACAAAAGAACAAAATTACCAAATATATCATCACATCAAATTCAACAAATTTAAAGTTAGTGAGGAAATAATTGCCAAATGAAAGATTGATCGAGCAAGAAAATTAGCAAAATATGTGAAGGGTAATCTGATAGTAACTCCTGCAATTAAAGGGACAATTCTGTCTGGTATTATACGAAAGAGCATAATCGACGTATCTCTTAGTCAAGGATTCCAGGTTGAGGAACGACTGGTGTCCGTGGATGAATTGGTTGATGCTGATGAAGTTTTTTGTACGGGAACAACAGTGGTTGTATCCCCTGTGGGGTAGCTTTACTCATCAAGGGAAAAGGGTAACATATGGAAATAACGAGATTGGTCTTGTGTCGCAACAATTATACTCTTCACTTACTAGTCTACAAATGGGACTCGCAGAGGATAAGATGGGTTGGATTGTCAAGCTTAAGTGAGCTTCCAATCAAGAGTAGTATTTTCTGTTGGTGCAAAAAAATTTAACTTGAAAGATTTCAAACACTT
>MU675385.1:81865-97112 GCA_026770625.1 Nicotiana glauca
CGGTATAGGTCTTAAATATGCGTTAAGCGCTTTCTGTTAAATTTGGTCGAAATCGGACGTCGTTTGACGTGTTTTTGACCTAAATAGCTAAAGTTGGAAGTTATGAACTTTGAAATGAAAATTTTGAGTTTTGGGGTTTGATTCTTTGATCTTGATGTTATTTTGGCGATTTGATCGCTCGAGCAAGTTTGTAGGATGTTATTGAGTTAGTGTGTGTGTTTGGTTGTGAGACCCGAGGGCTCGGGAGTGATTTTGGGGTTGGTTCGGAGTGTTTTTGGACTTAGAATGCAGCAAAAATTTTGCAATTTCTGCACAGAAACTTCCTTCTTTCCGTTCGCACTGGCCTCCCGCGTTCGCATAGCTTTGGAGTTTTCCTCCAACGCGATTGCGGACAAACCCACGCGTTCGCGTAGCCCTGGCCCCCTGCCTTCTTTGCGTTCGCAACCTCTCATCGCGTTCGCATAGTTTGGGTTCACTCCTCTTCGCATTCGCATGAGGCCAATCGCGAACGCATAGGCCAAAATTATTGGGCCTGATATCTTCCTTCTACGCGTTCGCATTTTCACTTCGCGAACGCGATGCCTACCGCCCAGTCTTCTTCGCGAACGCGACCCTATTGTCGCGAACGCGTAGTGTTATTTTCTCCAGTGATTTTTAAAAGCATAAAATAGTGTTCATTACGGGATTATTCCTATTTGTCTCAAACCTTGCCTTCTACAAAGCACCTAGGCTAATTTCAGAGCTAACCTTCATCAAAGTTCCTTGGGTAAGTATTATCTAACTCATCTACTTCATTTCCTACCATCATCTATCTAATTCTTAGCCTAAAATCATGAATTAAAGGTAGAAATTAAGGGTTTGGGGTAGAACTAGGGCTTTGGGAATTTTGGGTGATTCAACCTCAATTTGGGGTCGAATCTTAAAACAAATTATATATTTGAACTCGTGGGGTTATGGGTAATTGGAATTTGGTCCGAGCCTCGAGTTTGGACCATGTGGGCCCGGTGTCGGATTTTGCTATTCGTGGAAGAATGATGGGAATTCTATTTCTAGGCTATGAGATTATGTTTTTGAGCCATTATTGATAATATTGAACTAATTATGGTTAGATATCGTTGTTTCAGAGTTGGATTCTAGAGGAAAGACGGTGTTAGAGGTTTGATTGCTGTTTCGGACCGAGGTAAGTGTTTGATCTAACTTTTGTTTGAGGGAATAGGATTAGAGTTACAAATTGCTATTTGCTAAATGATCGAGTGCGATGTATAGGCGTGGTGACGAGTGTCTATACACCGGAGTCTAGCATGACCGTGGGTCCTTGTTTGTACTTGTTTTTGAGATAATTTGGAACTCTTCTAAGCTAATTAATGATAACTACATAATGTGAAGAGTTTGAGGATAAATCATGAAATATTAATACTTTGGAGCGTTGGCTCGAATGATAAATACCATTGAGTAAGAGATGAAAGTATTTAAAGGAGTTGTGATTGATCCCTTGCCGGGATTGTTAAATATACTGAATATTTTCCCTTGCCGGGATGTGAAAGCTAATGATGTTGTTCCCTTGCTGGGATTTAATTGTTAATTGTGTTATTCCCTTGCCGGGACATTTCTTATTATTGTCTATTTTTCTCTCGCCCGTTTGGTTGTGACTGCTGTTTGGGTGAGGAAGAGTGTTAACGCACGAAGGGTCATTCCGTGCTATTTTCGATTATATTTGCACGAAGGGTCATTCTGTGCTATTTTTGATTATATTTGCACGAAGGGTCATTCCGTTCTATGTTTTGACTGTTTATGCACGAAGGGACATTCCGTGCTCTGATTTGATTATATTTGCACGAAGGGTCATTCCGTGCCATGAAATGAGAGTCATGTGAGGGAAAGCACAAAGGTTGATGCCGTGCATTTTATTCATTTGATTTGGGTGAGAACGAGAGTAAAAGCACGAAGGGTGATGCCGTGCAACTATTGAATTCTTATTCTTTGATAATTATTGTTGTGCCCTATTTCTTAATTACGCTGATGAATATTATATTCAAATTGTACTCCCCCACAACATGTTTCCCTCCCTTTTTAACTGTTAGTTTCGGTATTTCTTTTCCTTTTATTGTATACATGTATATAGGATTGTACAGGTTGATTTTGGTAGTCCGGTCTAGCCTCCTCACTACCTCGCCAGGGTTAGGACAGGCACTAACTAGCACATGGGGTCGGTTGTGCTGATGCTACACTCTGTGCATTTCTTTGTGCACAGATCCAGGAGCAGCTTTTGGGCAGCAGCAGTAGGATTTCTATCTGGGAGCTATCTTTAGTCCAGGGGCACTCGAGGTAGCCTAGCTGATATTCGCAGGCTGAAGTCCGTTTCCTTTATTTTAATTTTTTTTCATTGCACCGAAACAGACATATGTATTTTTCTTTCATTCAGACTTGTTTGTAGTATTCTATAGTAGTCCGTGAGCTAGTGACACCAGGTTTTGGGTAGTGATGTGTTTCAAACTTCCGCATTTTTATATTATTTTATTAAACTTAAAGTCTTCCGCACCTATTTAATTGTTGTTATAATATTATAATGTTGGGGTTAGATAGAGAATGTTTAATGTTTGGCTGTCCTAGCTCCGTTAGTAGGCGCCATCACGACGCCCGATGGTGGGAAAAATCCGGGTCGTGACATACCCGTTGCCTAAGAGTTTTATGAACTTCCTTTTAGAATTGAACTATAACTTAGCACACGCCAGTCTCGGTCCTCCACAATATACCGCGTATACCATTCCATCTAAGGATAACATAAAAACTTTTATCTCCATTCCAAGCCACAAACATCTATGCACTCAACTAGTCAAGAACTTCCATTGATCCTTTCTAGAAGAAAATCATTACACATCCCATGCCTCTCATATTCATAGAAAATGCGCCTCTTCAACCATGGTAGAAATGAACAAGAACTCTCCCAATTCCGTTTGCATAAATTAAACTGTCCGGACTGAATCCTTCTAACTCGACCAAGCTAAGCAAGCCATGAAAACCCAAGAGCATTGCTGCAAAATACTTGTACGAACTCATTAACTCAAACACACAAAAAGAATTAATCATATCCTTTCCATACCGATTCGGTCTACTATCAAGCTTCTTCATCTATCTATATTTCCTTCTGATTCATTTTCAACTTGATATCCCCTTTTTCTGTAGTACCATAATCTCTCAACCCAAGCTCACTACCCGAGACCCAAGCACAAGACCATACTGTCTAAAACCCATAAGCCGCTGAATACTCTCTCAATATCCCTAGAAACACCACATTCCAGAATACTTTTCTCTGAAGAACTTCCTGCGAATCTAAATCTGTTACCTTTACTTTCCTAATACTGATACATAGAATCCCATAATTAACATAAAAATACTACAAGTCTGAACCCCTTTCAATGAAAACACAGTTTTTATCCACACATGCAACTTTAAAATACCCGATAGTTTCTTGCAGAATCTTGAACACATTAGAACCATTCTCGAAAGTTATTCACTCTTATTCAAACTTCAAATTACCTGACCCAATGAATAGAAACACCCGTGCCTCACTGGCACTCCGATGCCGCAAAAATGAAATTCTCGTCCCGATACGACCAAGCAACTTCCTGCTCTATGCACCGAGTATTCTTAACCATCGACAGCTTAAGACATTCTTTGATTCTCTCTCCCCACGAAGCATAATGTAACCTTTGTCAAAAATTTCCTTTACTCTATCCATGGCTAATTCACTCGCATGCCCCAAACTGGAAACAACATAGCACTTAACCGTGCAATCGACTGCTCACATCAGACTCCCCCTCTTGACTCGAAGCCATATATCAAAACACCCTCAGTAACTCATAACACTTTTACTCTATTGATGCCACAATACCATAGTGAGATTAAACTCAAATCATTTATCAGTATGTGAAACATAGATCATCCAGTACTGTAAATCTTCTGCAAATCTCACATTCAACCCCGCAATAGTCAAGCCCACTCTTTTAAGAAAATCCAAAATTTCAAATTTCGACACGTACCCTTCCGTTACACATGAGATATTCTAACACACACATAAGGATCACACCACCTCGGAACACTCCGCAGGGGATAACCCACCTACTTCGCCTCAATACAATATTTTCGTAACCTTCCACGGTCATACACATTACATAGTCACTTAGTCTTCCTAAGTCTGAACTCATACCACAACATTAAATTTACTTCACTCCCATCTAGGAGACACGAAAAGATTCTTCACGCGCCCATAACTTGGAGCTACACATCCAATCACAGTGGAATCATACACTTAATAGTTCATTTATCATCCAACCGACCTTCATCGTTACTGCCAAGTCATACAGATACATTTTGCAGTAATAACATATTCATCACGTGGCCATTCAATCGTCACTTCCACTAATAGGGACACTGCCGAACATATAAGTTCAAAACACTTACTCACATAATCAGCACCTTAGTGCTCAAGCCATAGGCAAAGATCCGGCCTCACGTTCTCCAGACAAGCCCAACATCAAACTCGCAGGGATCACATCTCGCCCCTTTGTAGGGGAATCACAAGCCATCAAGGCACATCGGATACTGAGCGCTCATGCGCGCATACGAACGCGTGAAAAGAATTTTAAGAGTTTCTTTTCAAGCTGAATCAAGGATGCATGATAAGAATTCCAAGAATACAAAGTTTTCCTAAAGGTTCTAAAGCCTCTCGAGGATAAATACAGACGTCTCTGTACCGATCTGCGAGACTCTACTAAACCTGCTCATGACTCGTGAGACCTAGTAAAATAGGCTCTGATACCAACTTGTCACAACCCAAACCCCGCACTAGTCGTGATGGCGCCTCTCGTGAAGACAAGGCCATCCAACTAACCCAACTCATCTCTTTCAAAATAGTTAAGCATAAATGAATAGCAAAGCTATAACTTAATGATATTAATTAACGAAATTACAACCCAACACAGCCCTAATCAGGGTGTCACAAGTCACGAGCATCTATAAGAATGTAATTTCCACTTTATAAGTCTAGAAATGCACTGAACAGGAATAATGAATAACATAGAAAGATAGTGGTGTTGCGAACACTGGCAGTCACCTCGCTAAACCTCTACAACTGTACCTCCACGCAGCCAGTACCCGCTACCGGGTGAATAAATACCTGCAACTGCATGCGAGGTGCAGGGAAAAAAGTGAGTACTATAACTAAGTGAGTAATAAAGGTAAATAACAACTAAGCAGTAAGAAATCACGTAAAGCAACCAACATGCTGTATAGAATCCGGGTACAATTCTCTGAGAAAAACAGTGAAAACTGTGAAATCTTTAGAAATATCCTGGATCAGTTTAAATCTCTTTTGAAAATGATCCTTTCAACAGTTACAAAATGATTTCAAAATAGTTAGTTCTGATAAGCACAGAAAAATTTTCCCCTCGGGCGCAAATACCACGGTATAACAGGTAAAAAAAAGGCAAATAAATATGCATCATGCACGCATAAAAGTTCGCCTCTCGGGCAACATCTCAAAATAGTGCCAGCTCCTCAGGCTCAATATCAATAGCACAAAATAGTATCAGCCCCTCGGGCACAGTACCAGTCACTCATAATAGTATCAGCCCCTCGGACACAGTATCAGTCACTCAGAATCGTATCAGCCCCTCGGGCACAGTATCAGTCACTCAAAACAGTATCAGTCCCTCAGGCTCAGTATCATATCACATGGCTACCCGTGCTCACTGGGGATGTACAGACTCCGGGAGGGGCCCCTTACGGCCCAAGCGCAATATCAAGCCACCTCGTGGCATATAAAATAATGCCTGAAAGCCTTCTCACATCACACTCGAGTCCTGAAAGCCTCCTCACATAACACTCGAGGCCTGAAAGCCTCCTCAGTCCAAAAAATATCATAAGCCTTTCGGGCCAAAATGCAATTAAAGTGGCTGAGTCTGTAAAACAGTATAATCAATAGGACTGAGTTCAAGTAGTATATCAAATAGTGAGGAAAGAGTGATAAAAATCCACGGAGGACTCAAGTAGTCGGCATTAAGCCCAATATGTAGCAATCGACCCTAACCATGATAATAACAAATAAGTTCCAGTCAAATGCTTGGTAAAATCATCAATCAGGATGGACCAAGTCACAATTCACAACGATTCTCAACCCCACGCTCGCTATCCAGCATGAAAGTCACCTCAATATAGAACTACGATATGCAGTTCGGGGTTTCAAACATTCAGGATATCATTTACAATCATTGCTCACCTCGAACCAGCAAAATCTCTAGCTCATGATGCCTTTGCCCCTCAATTCGTCCTCCACGCGCGTCGAATCTATCCAAAATCAAAGCGAATACATCACAATATGCTAAGGGAACAAAGCCCAAGTGAAAACAATCAATAACGGGCAAAAATCCCGAAATTACCAAAACCCGAGCCTCAAGCCCACTTCTCGGAACTCATAAATTTATACATCAATACATTCCTTGTCTCCTCACGAGTTCATACATACCAAGAACTCTCAGATCCGAGCTCAAATGGCCCTTCAAATTCCAATTTAAAATTTCAAAAACTCAAGCCCTAGTTCTTCCTATTTTAGCCAAGTTTCCATGAATTTCAAGGTTAATTCCACATAATAATCGTGTTTTTAGTTCAAAAATCTTACCTCCAATTAATTCCTCTTGAATCTTGATTTCATTAGCTCTCCCAAGCTCCAAAATCGCTCAACAATGGTGGAAAATAACTTAGGCTCGCGGAGGAAGTGATTTAAAATATTCTGTCCAGTTCCAGATATTCCTTCTATGCGAACGCGAGGGCAATCTCGCATTTGCGATGCACAAAAATACTTATCCCTAAAATAACGTTTGTGAATGCATCTAAAGACTCGCAAACGCGAAGCTCCTGCTGCTCCCACTATGCAAACGTGGTACACAGAGTCGAGAATGCGATCAACAAAAATAGACGGGGCCCCAGACCCTCCTACGCGAACGCGTATAACCAACGCGAACGCGAAGCTCAAGAACTTCTCTCTCTTCGAACGCGATGTCAAAACGCGAACGCGAAGCACAAAAATTTCGAGCACCCATAATCCTTCTACGCGAATGCGAGATCCTTCTCACGATCGTGAAGGCAAAACTGGGCCTGCACTGCTGCTGCATTTTTTCTGCTATATTTTCCATCTAAACTCCCCGTTAGCCATCCGAAATCTTCCCGAGGCCCCCGGGTCCTCAACCAAAAGTGCCAACCCATCCTAAAACGTCACCCAAACTCTTTCCAATCATCAAAACACATCAAACAACACTAAATTCACCAATTCACATCGAATCCAAGCCTAAGTTTTTCAAAAACTTCCAAAACACACATTTGATAAAAAATCCAACCAAATCACCTCCTAATAATATGAAATTTTGCACACACATCCCAAATCACATAATGAAGTCACAACAATTCTCGAAATTCCATTTCGACCCTCGTATCAAAATCTCACCCATCAACCGGAAATCGCCAAAATACAAATTTTGCCAATTCAAGCCAAATTCCACACCGGACCTCTAAAACTAATTCCGATCACGCTTCTAAGTCATAAATCACCCGAAGAAGCTTAATAAATCATAAAAACTCCGATCCGAGCTTGTATACACATGAATCAACTCTTGGTCAAATACTTCAAATTCAAAGCTTTCAACTGATACTACTCTTTCAAATTCATTCCAATTTTCTTGAAAACCAAAACCCACAATCCACATCAGTCATAATGCATAACATGAGGCAAGTCATGCCCGAGAGCTAGAAATCAAAGTGCAAAATCTCAAAATGACCGATCGGATCGTTACAGAGATAGAGTACTGGAACTCTGTGAAAGGGGTTTTTATACTATACTATATATATATATATATATATATATATAACGGGTTAACGGATTAGCCGTTAAGAAAATTGATTAATCCGCCCCCAAACCAATAAGCCATTCATAAAAAAAAATTTCAATCCAATACCCGTATGTTAAATCGTTAGCCCGATACCAATAAGCCATTAAGCTTCAATTTCGGATCGATTTTGAACACCCCTAGTTGGTTTATCTATTTACAGAATGAAAACCAAATACATCACCTTTAAATCAGTAGATGTTTGTTTATCACTTTATCTGTTTAAAGGAAGTGATACACACACCGCCTTGAATTTTAAATTCAAATTCCGCTAAGATCATTTTGCTAAAGCCAAAGCGAAGCAATGACGATGGTGCAAGACTTGCTTTCTTCTCAATTTTTGAAGAGTTAGAAGAAGTGACTTTATATATAAGCACAACAATCTTCTTCTTCCTATCCAATAAGGGAAAAAATTCCATTGTCAAAACAAACCAATTCAAAATACTCCCTCTATTCCAATTTATATGAGCTTGTTTGACTGGGCACGTAGTTTAAGAAAAAATAAAAACTTTTGGAATTTGTGGTCCTAAACAAGTCAAAAAGGGGCCCAGAGTATTTGTATGGTTATAGAAGCTTCTCATTAAAGGTAGAAGTATAAGTTAAAGCTAAATTATTTCCAAATTTAGAAAAGGGTTGTTTGTTTGGAACGGACCAAAAAGGAAATAGGTTCACATAAACTGGAGCTGAGGGAGTATTTATTATTATCCTTTTCCCATTCCGATATTTACTTAAAAAACCTATAAGCTTACTGGTGTGTTTGGTATGAAGTTCAAATTTTTTCATGTTTAGTTGACTTAAATATTTTTCTTGTGAAATTATTTTCCTCCAATTCTGTATATGGTAAAATCGAAGGGTCTAATTTTTGGCCATTATAATGCCTCGTGAGCAAGGTTTCCAAAGGCTCGAGACAACAGTCGAAATTCATCCCGAAGGGGCATTGGTGTCCAACCTCGAGGCAGCGCAAGCCAACGGTTATGGTAGAACAGTGGGAAGTTCCCTAGGCGTACGACTAGGGCTGACAAAACCTAGAGGGTTAGCTCTGACCCGTATAAGGGCATTGAGTAGCTATACCTGCCCATATCTTTGTAATTAATGCTCTGGTACTAGGTTCCCCCTCATATATAAAGGGGAATACTTATCATTTGTAGATACCTGATATTCAATACTAAACATTATCTCTGCTCTTTAACATATTCTCTTGATTTTACTAGTTTATTTATTGCTTGTATTCATTGTGTTCTATTTATTGTTCTTCATTTATTGCTTATCATTGATCATAAAGGGCCATCATCATAGCTCTCGTAACTGTTATATCCCTCTCGACTGCCCCGAATCAGCCATCCAGCTCGACCCCGAGGCCTCACAATCGACAGATCGAGACCTCTGATCTCAACTGTTTGGTTCAACCATCATACTATTTCTAAGCTATAATCCTTATTTTCAACCTTTTACTTAGTATCTATCGCTTTACAACTAGCATAAAATATATCACGTATTTTTAGAACCTCATAATCAAATTTAATTGTTATTACCATTTGCATGGTAAACAGTTTGGTGCCCACCATGGGGCTAAAAATAATAGTGATTATTTTCTTGCTGGTTTAACTGCATAACACAAATTATCTTTTACGCTTTTTCTTGTCCAAAATCTTCGATTTCAGGTTGAAATGTCTAACTCAGTAAATGGAGGTGAAAAAAAAATCTTGAGGACCATGAAGAGAATGGTGTGAATATTCCAGGTGTTTGCGTACCACCACGAAACCCTGGGAACGTGCTAGAACCAATTCCTGTGGACGCGGTCTCGTGCGAGGTCCAACGCATCGATATAAGCTCCCACACCAACAAGAGCGTACATCAACTAAACTACAAGAAGTCCAAAAAACCCCGACTAGGGAAGAACAAGAGGTTAGGCTTCATGTTATTTTTGAAATGCTGCAGGCGCAACAGTTGGCGATTGCCCAACTACAAAGTCACCAGAAAACTCCCAGCATGGTAGCACTTCAGAATGCCCGACCTTCTGAAGTATAATAGAACCTCGGACCCTGATGTTCTAAACGTCAATACCACAGAAGGGGGGGGGGGGGGATTTGTGTGGTACCTAATTTTCTACTTAAACTACTTCTGGAAGTACCTGGTTCTTCTAGGTGTACTTTCTACTACTGATTGCGGAATTAAAAGTACATAAAATAAAGAACATAGAGATTTTTATGTGGAAAACACCTGGCTCAAAAGCTAAAAAAACCACGACCTACTACTCAGTAGGATTTTCCCAAATTTTCACTAAAATCACTGAGCCAAATTAGCATTTACAAAACTCTTGTAAACCTAAGGATTAAACCCTAATCCTAGTGTGGCACACAACCTCAACTATTGCGACACATTCAAGTTAACTCTAACTTGAATACTCAAAGTACCTAATACAATTGCTTCTATGAAATCTGGAAAGGTACAACTTTAAAAAACCTATACAATTGAACTAGAATAAAAGAAAGACACAAAAACCTCTTTATGAAGTTGGTTCTTCAATCTGGTTCATGTAGCTTCAGCTTTGCACACTTGAACCACACACGAATTACTTGCAAAAAGCCTTGCTATTTTGCTCCCAATTCACATTTAACTTCTGCGTTTTTGTGCAACACTTTAATGTGAGAACATCCTGCAATTTATAGAGCTAGTAGATGAAGAAATAACTAGAGTTCTGATGCAACTCTTCCTTGGTGGAGGATTTCTAGTTGATTTCAAGTTCTAACTCATTTCCTATCTTGAATTGTGTTCTCTTTGACTAAGGACGCCTCCTCCTTAGAAATTATGCATCCTTTTCGATCAGGAGATATTAAATACACCAAGTTAAGCTTACCTCTTTCACGTGAAACCTACATGCTCGAATCTGCCTGTTTCTGTGCACCTGAGTGATGGACCTGGTTCATCCTGAGTTCCTTTGTAAGTTTTCAAAACTAACCTTTACTTGGGCCAACATACCCCAATGAGCATGTTACTGCTTACACCCGTGCGATGAAAGGCAACAACTTGAGGGACGATGAGATCTTGTCCGTCCTGCTGAAGAAGTTTGGGGAAACGCTTTCTAAAGGGAAAATGATATGGTATCACAAACTAGCCCCAAACTCGATATATTCATTTGCCATGCTCGCGGATTCTTTCATTAAGCCACATGCTGGTGCCATCAAAGTAGCAACAAGGAAATTCGACGTCTTCAAGATTAATTAGAGGGAGAATGAGATACTACGAGAGTTCGTATCTCACTTTCAAATGGAACGAATGGAACTACCACCAGTCTCCGACGATTGGGCAGTACAGGCCTTCACTCAAGGCCTGAATGAATGAAGCTTGGTGGCTTTGAAGTAGCTAAAATAGAATCTGGTTAAATATCCTGTCATGACCTGGTCGGATGTTCATAATCGATATCAGGCAAAAAATAGGGCTGAGGATGACTAACTAGGAGCCCCCTTGAGCTTGGTATACCCTAGCAGGCTTTTGGCGAAGGAGACAAAGCTAAACAAAGAAAGGTACCAGCCATATATCAAAGATAAGTGAAACACCCCGAGGCGTAACATACCCCGCAATGATCGAAGGATGGATCAAGGACAGAATCCTCGAGGACTCGTCAACAGAGCCGGATTCGATAGGGACACAGGGCTAACAGAGGCGCCTCACTTGTCGGAATAAACCTTTAACGTCAACATATCAAACATTGTGTTCGCCATTAGTAAAATCAGAGACGCCAGGAGGACCAGACCTATACAATCAGTCCTTCGCAAAGAAATCATAACTTAGTGTGTGAATTTCACAACACGCACGGCCACATGACAGAGGATTGCCGCCAGCACCGAGAAGAAGTAGCAAGACTACTCAGTAAAGGTCACCTCCCTGAATTCCTAACCGACCGAGCCAAAAATCAGTTCCGAGAAAGAGAGGTGGCCAAGAAGAACGAAACGAATGATCCACACCTTGTCATCCACATGATCTTGGGAGGCATCGATGCAACACAAGAGCCCATGATGAGAAGAACAAAAATATCCATCACCAGAGAAAAGCGAACTCGGGGTTATATACCAGAGGATGCTCTCACATTCAGCGACGAGGACATTGGGTCCTTGTCTCAGCCTCACAACGACGCAATGTTAATCTCTTTCCTTGTAAATACATTTCAAATTAAACATGTACTTGTAGATCCAGGTAGCTCGGCTAACATTACTAGGTCGAGGGTGATAGTGCATCTTGGACTGCTTGACCAAATCGTACCCGCCTCTTGAGTCCTCAACGGATTCAACATGGAAAACAAAACAACAAAAGGGGAAATCACCTTCCCAGTCAACGTGGCCAGAACAACCCAAAATGCCAAATTCCATATTATCGAAGGAGACATGAGGTACAATGCCTTGCTAGGAAGGCCATGGATACAGTGCATGAGAGAAACACCACCTACCCTGATAAAGGACGGGATAAAAACCATCTACGAGGAACAACATGCGGCAAGAGAAATGTTCGCAGTACACGATGTAATGCCAACACCAGTACCTCCACCCTCGAAGGAGACAAATGGTAATCAAACAGTAATAGCAATAGCAAACTACATCTTTGGTTAAGCCCGACTAAACAAAGCAGAAGACCATACTTCATCCTCATCACAAGCGACTGAAACATATCAGGGCTCGAAATATCATCGACACATTCTTTACTAAGGTATGACCATCTCTCTTTTCTTTCATTTACACTCTATGCTAACCTGAGTGCAGGTATCCGATCAAAACGGCCAAATACTTTCCAACTCGAAGGCCTTAGGTTTCAAAAGTAAGCGTTGCACTCTTTTCCCTCGACTGGGTTTTTATCCCAAGAAGGGTTTTAGCGGCATGGTTTTTAATGAGGCAACACCCAAGTGGTACCTAAGTAAGTTTCAACAAGTATTCAAGGCTTCTTTGAAAGTCAAGCTCAAATATTGAGGGGCATCCCCTCGGAAGGCCACCTACTCGAAAAATCTAAGATGCGCCAAATATGATCTCGATAGGAAAATGATGTATCGGGCCAAACGCTCAAACGAACCATGTCCGTATAGAATACCAGGCCCCTGACAGTGAAAACATGTATACTTGTACCAAGTAATCAAAGCATACTTTCCATCAAATAAATTCATGCTTCAAAAGTAACTCGACATTTCTGTAAAAATGGCTCCTCCATAAAAAACTTTACAAATACTCGGGGACTAGCATCAACAACTCGAAACAATGAGACCCTGGGCCGGAGTCCTAACTCGTAAGCCTTTAATGAGGCAACGTGAAGATTACAAAATAGCTCTAGATCCAAAAAGGTCCCAAACACTCGGGGACTGGCATCAAAAACTCAAGGCAACATTACCTTCGGGACGAAAGCCCCGAAATCGTAAGCCCTCAATGAGGAAATACCAAGTTTACAAGTAATGGTTCCCAAGCCAAGGAATCCTTGATGACTCGGGGACTGTCGCCAATCGCCACTTATCAAAAACTCGAGGCCATAACACCCTAAGTGGGTAGACTTGGTCTCGTAAGACCTATATAAGGCAACAACAATATCTGTAAGACCTCTAGCAAGGTATGAACCACACTTGTACCAAGTGACAATATCTATAAGACCCCGAGCAAGGCATGAACCATAATTGTACCAAGTATCCAAAATCGTAAGACTTCAAAGGCATGTAAAACTAGTAAGACCTTACTAAAGGCATAAATCCGATCTCAAAGTTGAGGCTATATATCAAAATTGTAAGACCCCTAAAACCAATACCTTGATATAGATGCCAAAATTACTCCACTTGGGACTAAAAATGGCTACGGCCAAAGACAAATGACTACAGTCACAAAATTGTACTATCCAAACTAACGCGACTCGGGGACTCCCGACCATCACTACAAAATTATAGGCCTTCATTTACTTCGAAGCTACTTAAAAAAGAACCAGTTAAATAGGCTAACCTCGATATAGGCAAAAGAGCTTCGGCCATGTATGATCTAAATTACAAGCTTTGAGCTACTCAGCCACTGAGCCAAACCTTTCGAGGTGCTCGATCATCGCCACATAATGACTTATAATCGAGGTTTTTAACAAAACGTCGAAGAGTCAGGAAAACACAATCTCAAAAATCCTTAACGATGGAAAAATAAAGCCTATATAAAAGGTCGCATCGACCCAAAGCATAAGAGCCATTGTCGCCAGAATACATAACATGTCATATTAACCCGAAATGTAAGAGCCATTGTCTCCAGCGCACATAAAATATCGCATAGAAAAGGGTTATTCTTTTTGGAACAGACCCAAAAGGAAATATGTTCACATAAACTAGAACGGAGGGAGTATTTATTATTCTCCATTTCCTATTCAGGCCTTTACTTAAAAAAACTATAAGCTTACCGGTGTGTTTGGTATGAAGTTCAAATTTGTTCATGTTTGGTTGACTTAAATATTTTTCTTGTGAAATTATTTTCCTCCAATTCTGTATATGGAAAAATTGAAGGGTCCAATTTTCAGCCATTAAAATACCTCGTGAGCAAGGTTTGCAAATGCTCGAGACCACGATCGAAATTTACCCGAAGGGGCATTGGTGTCCAACCTCGAGACAGCGCAAGCCAATGGTGATGGTAGAACAGTGGGAAGTTCCCTAGCCATACGACTAGGGCTGACAAAACCTAAAGGGCTATCTCTGACCCGTATCAGGGTATTGAGTAGCTATACCTGCCCCATATCTTTGTAATTAATGCCCTGGTACTGGGTTCCCCCTCATATATAAAGGGGAATTCTTATCATTTGTAGATACTTGATACTTAATACTAAATACACAAGAAATTATCTTGTATTCATTGTGTTCTATTTATTACTTCATTTATTGATTATGATTGATCATAAAGGGCCATCATCAAAGCTCTCCAACTGTTATCCCCCTCTCAATTACTCTAAATCAGCCATACAGCTCGACCCCGAGGCCTCATAATCGATAGCTCGAGATCCATGATTTTAACTATTTGGTTCGACCATCAAACTGTTTCTAAGCTATACTCCTGATTTCTAACCTTTTACTTTGCATTTATTGCTTTACAACTAGTATAAAAATAGATCACGTATTTTTAGAACCTCATTATCAAATTTAATTGTTATTACCATTTTCACGGTAAACAAATTCCATATCAAAAGGAAGGAAAACATTTTGCAAGTTTTTTTCTCAACCTCCCCCCAATCCCCAATTCCTTACCCCGAACTTCCACCCCACCCATCCCACCCCCTACACTCACCCACACTCACCCACACCCACCATACCCCCTCACCCC